>CAJUXJ010000150.1:0-50474 GCA_910589775.1 Avena eriantha
ATCTCTTTACTTTGTTGTTTTTGTTTTGCTTAGTTTCTTTTTTGCTTTGTTTGCTTGCTTTGTTCTTCAAAAACACAAAAAATTAGTTTTACTTGTTTGCTTTCTTATTTGAAAATCCAAAAAAATTAAGTCTCCTTTAGTAGTCACCTCTTCCTTAGCTCACCATGTTGATCCCCAAGTTCACGCTGAAAGACCTTCCAATTGGTAGTGGTTCTATAATTGGGAAAGATAACATTGAAGAATTCTTTAATCATGCTAGCAAACATGAAGATACTGAGGATAGATCCCTTGTAGAACTTGCTCCAAATTATGAGATTGCTGCAGCTTCTTTAATTCACATGTTAGAAGCTAGGTTTGTTAACCTCAACCCCTTAATGCAAGTAATGTTTCTTAAGCTTAAAGAAATTGAGGATCCTGAAAAGAGGGATTTTATTCTTGAAACTTTGTTTAAGGAATTCTATGATGTTGCGAAGGAAGCTAGAAAAGTTTTTGAACGTTTCAATATGCTAGGCTCATGTGTAGATGTTGTTGGTACGTGAGAAAAGATGAACAAAACCGAACCTAATGGGGAGGAACCTAAGATAGTAATACCCTTTAAACTAGTAGCAATACATGATGCCATAGAAAAGAATCTTGATTGGATTGTTCCTGCAAACCCTTTTGATGAGAATAGTGAACCCAAGAGCATTGAGAGAGGATCCTCTAGAACTTATTTGGATGATATACCTTGCCTTGTTGAAAATATTTCTGGTATTGATCTTAATGCTTCTTCATTCGAGAACACTTGATTCTTTCTTTGGTTCTTATGCCTAACTTAAAGGCGTTAAAGAAAACTACTTGTTGGGAGATAACCCAAGAGTTTTAGTTGAGTCTTGGAAGTTATTACCTCTGTAATAAGCTCTCCTTATCATTTTTATTTGCTTTCTCTGCCAAGAGTTACCTCTAATGAGAGTGAAGTAATGAATGAGAAAGTTGCTGTCCCGAAACAGATTTTTGTGCTTCACTGTAAACATTCCTGAGAGAGCTCTGTAGGTAGGATTGATCTTTAATTTTTTTTGCTTCTGCCCCAGGTTGTTATCTAACTTTCTTTAGTTCAACACTTTTTGATTTGAGCAACAGAAGGCGTTCGCAAAAATTTGTCTTTACCTGCTGGTCTGTTTTGACAGATTTCTGCCATTTTCTGCATTTGCTTCTTGTTAGTTCCTTCTTGAGTTCCTTTGGGGAATTGAGCTTTTTGAGGGAAGTCCTACAGTAGCTAGTGTTCTAATGTAAGTTTATTTGGTGTTATAACTGAACCTTGAGACTTATTTATCTTAAGTGCACTAATGTTGCTAATGAGATTGTGTGAAGTTTTGTATGAAGGAAAATTTCAGGTGTATGGAAGGAATGAGTAATGAGATGAAGGATGGACTAAATCTCAAGCTTGGGGATGCCACGCGTGTCACCCCAAGAAATATCCAAGAAGTACAAGCGTCAAAGCTTGGGGATGCCCAAGGCATCCCCTTCTTCATCAACAAAAATCCCAGGTTTCTTCCAAATGCTTCATTTTTATTGTTTCGTGCACAGTTGTGTTTCTCTTGGAGCGTCTTCTTTTAGTTTTCATTTTGGTTTTTAGTTTGCTTGGTTTGCTTAGTTTTCTGAATAAGTTGGTTGGACCCCCTCTTTCACACTTTGGTTTGCAAATAGTTTGGTTTGGTTTTGGAAAAGAGTAGGAAAGTTCATGCTTATGAGGTAAAAAGAGCTCGTTTGTGACTATGGCCTATGCTTTGTCTTGCCATGCTTGATATTGTTTTGGCTTTATGCTTAGTATTCTTTGCTGTAGCATGACTTGTTATAAACAATTGAGATTTCTTAATGTGTGTTGGATGAATCATGCGTTGTTTTAGCATATTAAAGCATAGTATAGTGGTATTCTCCTTAGATGCTTTATTTGGGTTAACTTGGCGCATGCTCACACCATGTTATGACTATCTCAAGTCACCATAGCCTTTATGATCCTTTAGTTTTCAACTTGTAGTATCACTTTATGCTTTGATCAATGATGTTTTGTCGCTCTGCACGATTATGGCCATTATTGCTCTCTTAGTTTGTCGCTCCCAGTCTTTTGCTAGCCTCCACAATAAAGTATGAGTTCCACTCATGCATCCAACTCCCTAAACCAAGTTTTTCCAAAGATTCCACCATACCTACCTACTAGCTTATGCTATTCCAAGTATATTCATGCTTTTGTTTACCTTCCACTTGTTATGAGAAAACTGGTGATTGAAGCTCTCACGAACTTGATGGCACACTTTACTTTATTGCCTCTAATAAACTTGAATCATTGGGTCCTTCTTTGTTGTGTACATGCTTGCGCTTTATAAGTTGAAATTAGCAGAACCATGTTTCTTGGGGAACGCTTTCAACATTGCACTTGTACTTTGTACCCCGTTGATATTATGTTCTTTTGCTTACGGATCTCGGCGGTGTGAAATAAATGTGGAACTTGTAAGACCATGGAGTTTGTATGTGTGTTAGAGAAACGTCTGGGCCGCTAGCCTAAGACATGCCTAATCATGGTGTAGACTTGCAGCATCACCATAATGAGCACTCTATGAAGCATCCTCAATAAAAACCTATGCAAATAGCAGATAAAAAGATCGCTGAGATGCTCATTGTCTGCTTGCCTTGTCATTTTGATTATGGGAAAGCTCCCGTATCATGTGCAAGGGGTACCCCATTGGTGGTTCTTAATGATACACATATACTTACAATGACAAGAGCTTACTCGTGACTGAAGTTGAGTAGCATGAGGATCGGTCTTCGTAAGTAAGGGGCATGAGATTTCGGTTTATAACTTGTCAATCATATCCTCTTAGTTGTGTCACTTTAACCTTAATCACCTTCAAGATGCTTATGATAGGTGCAATGAGAGCTGAAAGCTATAAGTACCATAATTTTTGGAAGCTATTTATGAGACTTGAATCCCTACTTCCTTTTACAAAAGGCCTTTCTTCCACCATTATATTGAGTCTCCGCCTTCTATCTTTATGCACCTACTTTGAGAGCATAGTGGCCATTCTTAGTTCTATGTGCATTGTCCTAAGACTAGTTGATTGATGCATAAATTGTTATTGCTTGTTTGAAACTATTGTATCTAGTCACTCTTATGAACTTTGAAGGTGTCCTATGCATTTATATTTGCTACTCTATTGAGGGACAAGCTAAATACTTTTATGTTATGTTTTCTTTATGTGAAACAAACAAACGTC
The DNA here is from genome assembly GCA_910589775.1 of Avena eriantha. Classification (NCBI taxonomy): domain Eukaryota; kingdom Viridiplantae; phylum Streptophyta; class Magnoliopsida; order Poales; family Poaceae; genus Avena; species Avena eriantha. The sequence continues at coordinate 3,252 of CAJUXJ010000150.1, forward strand.
TTGCAAAGCATGTTATTCATGAATCTTTTGTTTGTGCCTTTTCATGTTGCATCATAGTTTATTTGCTTATTTCTAGAACTTTGTCTTTCATGTTATGATTGAAGTACTATGATGCCAACCTTGAATGTTTTGCAAATACTTTGATAAAGTCCTTGATGGTGCATGTCACCTCAAAAATTATTTCTTTTTATCACTTACCTAATCGAGGACGAGCAGGAGTTAAGCTTGGGGATGTTGATACATTGCAAATGTATCTATAATTTTTGATGTTCCATGCTTGGTTTTATCCGCTTTCTTGTGTTTTGTTCCAACTTTGGAGTACTTTTATTATGATTTCTTGGACTAACCTATTAACAAGAGCCACAATGCCAACTGCCTATTTTCTGTTGTTTTTGGTTCCAGAAATGTCAGAAAATGAATATTATCGGAATTGGACAGGACAAAAGCCAAAGTGCCTATTTTTCCAGAAGGGATCAAGTGCCAGAATACAAGACGGAGAAGCGCTGGGGCCCGGCCACACCACCTGGCCACGCGGCCAGGCCTGGCCCGCACCAGGGGGTGGTCTGGCCACCCCTAGCACCCCCTCGGCCTCTCCTTCCGCCTATAAGTTGCCCTCGGGACGAAAACCCTAGGTACCCGATGAAAAATCCACGAAAGAGTCTATAGCCGCCGTCGTCTGTGTCCCTAGAACGGGGGGATCTAAAGCTCTTCCCGGCACCCTGCCGGAGAGGGGAATTCACCCTGGAGGCCTTCTTCATCACCATGCAAGCCTCTGGTGTGATGCATGAGTAGTTCATCCTTGGACTACGGATCCATGTAGTAGCTAGATGGCTGGTTTCTCCTCCTTTGTGCTTTCATGTTTAGATATTGTGAGCTCCGTTCATGATCAAGTTCATCTATTTGTAATTCATACATGTCGTGTTTGCAGGGATCCGATGGATATTGAGATGCTATTTCAGATTGATTATTGATTCTATCATGTCTTTGTTATTTGAGATCTTGCATGCTTTTCGTTGTTAGTAGCTATCTTGGCCAAGTAGATGCTAGCAACTCCAAGAGTTAGTATTTATGCTCGATAGTGGGTTCATGCCTCTGGTAATCTGGGGAAGTGACAAAAATCTCTAAGGTACTAGATGTGTTGTTGCTACTAGGGAGAAAACAACGATCTTTTGTTCATAGAACAATCATATTGTTTACTTTACATGTAGATCGTAAAGCAATAATCTGTTGCTTGCAACTTAATACTGGAGGGGGTTTAGATGATAACCTGAAGGTGGATTATTAGTCATAGATGCAGTTGGATGGCAGTATATGTATTATGTTGTAATTCCCAATCAAGTCTCAAAGGAGTCAAGATGATTAGTATATCCATGTATTGCTTTTTCGGTGTTTGTCAATTGCCCCACTGTAATTTGTTCACCCAGCATGTTATCTATCTTAAGGAGAGCCACCTCTAGTGAACTATGGATCCCGGTCCTTTTTGTTTACATACAATCTTTAAACTGTTTCTTCTTTGTGTTTACTTTCTGCAAACTTTTACTTCTTTCCATTCGATACGTTTAATCCTTTGTTTTCCGCAAAACACGATGAGATTGAAAACCTCATCGCAAGTTGGGAACAAAGTTCTGTGGTTGTATTGTGCAGGTCTCCACGTTGCTACTAGCACCGGTAGTGCGCCCTACCAAAGCTCAGCTAGTAACACCTTTGAGGTGTTTCCTTGCTCCTACTGGTTCGATTAAACCTTGGTTTCATAACTGAGGGAAACTTGTTGCTGTGCTCATCATACCTTCCTCTTGGGGTTTCCAACGAGCTCTACATCGACACCACGCACCAAGCACTTTTCTGGGCGCCGTGTATTGAGGCATTAACCACATCCAGTGTCATTGCATGTGTGTTCTTCTCACAAACCACACATGGATCCACCAGATTCATTGCATGTGTGCCCTTCTCACAAACCACATAAGGATACACTAGTGTGATTGGATGTGTGTTCTTTTAATGAACCACACCCGGTGTCATTGCATGTGTGTTCTTCTCACAAACCACACATGGATCCACCAGTGTCATTGCATGTGTGTTCTTTTCGTGAACCACAGCTAGAGTCATTGCATGTGTGTTCTTCTCAGACACCACACATGGATCCACCAGTGTCATTGCATGTCTGTTCTTTTCATGAAACACAACTAGAGTCATTGCATGTCTGTTCTTCTCACAATCCACATAAGGATACACACCAGTGTCATTGGATGTGTGTTCTTTTCATGAACCACATCCAGTGTCATTGCACGTGTGTTCTTCTCACAAACCACACATGGATCCACCAGTGTCATTGCATGTGTGTTCTTTTCACAAACCACAGCTTGAGTCATTGCATGTCTGTTCTTTCCACAAACCACATATGGATCCACCAGTGTCACTGGATGTGTGTTCTTTTCACAAACCACAACTAGAGTCATTGCATGTCTGTTCTTTTCACAAACCACACCTAGAGTCATTGCATGTCTGTTCTTTCCACAAACCACATATGGATCCACCAGTGTCATTGGGTGAGTGTTCTTTTCATGAACCACACCCTGTGTCATTGCATGTGTGTTCTTCTCACAAACCACACATGGATCCACCAGTGTCATTGCATGTCTACTCTTTTCATTAACCACACCCAGTGTCATTGCATGTGTGTTCTTCTCACAAACCACACATGGATCCACCAGTGTCACTGGATGTGTGCTCTTCTCACAAACCACACAAGGATACACCAGTGTCATTGGATGTGTGTTCTTTTCACGAACCACAGCCAGAGTCATTGCATGTGTGTTCTTCTCACAAACCACACATGGATCCACTGGTGTCATTGCATGTCTGTTCTTTTCACAAACCACAGCTAGAGTCATTGCATGTCTGCTCTTTTCACAAACCACAGCTAGAGTCATTGCATGTCTGTTCTTTCCACAAACCACATATGGATGCACCAGTGTCATTGGATGAGTGTTCCTTTCATGAACCACACCCAGTGCCATTGCATGTGTGTTCTTCTCACAAACCACACATGGATCGACTAGTGTCATTGCATGTCTGCTCTTTTCATTAACCACACCTAGTGTCATTGCATTTGTGTTCTTCTCACAAACCACACATGGATCCACCAGAGTCATTGCATGTGTGCTCTTCTCACAAACCACATAAGGATACACGAGTGTCATTGGATGTGTGTTCTTTTAATGAACCACACCCGGTGTCATTGCATGTGTGTTCTTCTCACAAACCACACATGGATCCAGCAGTGTCATTGCATGTGTGTTCTTTTCATGAACCACAGCTAGAGTCATTGCATGTGTGTTCTTCTTAGAAACCACACATGGATCCACCAGTGTCATTGCATGTCTGTTCTTTTTATGAACCACAGCTAGAGTCATTGCATGTCTGTTCTTCTCACAAACCACATAAGGATACACCGGTGTCATTGGATGTGTGTTCTTTTCATGAACCACACCCAGTGTCATTGCACGTGTGTTCTTCTCACGAACCACACATGGATCCACCAGAGTCATTGCATGTGTGCTCTTCTCACAAACCACATAAGGATACACAAGTGTCATTGGATGTGTGTTCTTTTAATGAACGACACCCAGTGGCATTGCATGTGTGTTCTTCTCACAAACCACACATGGATCCAGCAGTGTCATTGCATGTGTGTTCTTTTCATGAACCACAGCTAGAGTCATTACATGTGTGTTCTTCTCAGAAACCACACATGGATCCACCAGTGTCATTGCATGTCTGTTCTTTTCATGAACCACAGCTAGAGTCATTGCATGTCTGTTCTTCTCACAAACCACATAAGGATACACTTGTGTCATTGGATGTGTGTTCTTTTCATGAACCACACCCAGTGTCATTGCACGTGTGTTCTTCTCACAAACCACACATGGATCCACCAGTGTCATTGCATGTCTATTCTTTTCACAAACCACAGCTAGAGTCATTGCATGTCTGTTCTTTCCACAAAACACATATGGATCCACCAATGTCACTAGATGTGTGTTCTTTTCACAAACCACAACTAGAGTCATTGCATGTCTGTTCTTTTCACAAACCACACCTAGATTCATTGATTGTCTGTTCTTTCCACAAACCACATATGGATCCACCAGTGTCATTGGGTGAGTGTTGTATTCAAGAACCACAGCCAGTGTCATTGCATGTGTGTTCTTCTCACAAACCACACATGGATCCACCAGTGTCATTGCATGTCTGCTCTTTTCATTAACCACACCCAGTGTCATCGCATGTGTGTTCTTCTCACAAACCACACATGGATCCACCAGTGTCACTGATGGCTCAATGCACGGCACCCAGAAAAATGCTTGATGGAGGTGTTGATGTAGAGCTCGTTGGGAACCCCAAGAGGAAGGTATGATGATCACAGCAGCAAGTTTCCCTAAGTTATGAAACCTAGGTTTAATCGAACCAATAGGAGCAAGGAAACACCCCAAAGGTGTTACTAGCTAAGCTTTGGCAGGGCGCACTACCCGTTCTAGTAGCAACGTGGAGACCTGCACAACACAACCACGGAACTTTGTCCCCAACTTGCGATGAGGTTGTCAATCTCACTGTGTTTTGCGGAAAACAAAGGATTAAACGTATCGAATGGAAAGAAGTAAAAGTTTGCAGAAAGTAAACACAAAGCAGTAAAAGATTTTAGATTGTATGTAAAAGAAAAGGACCGGGATCCATAGTTCACTAGAGGTGTCTCTCCTTAGATAGATAATCCACCTTCCGGTTATCATCCGAACCCCCTCCAGTATTAAGTTGCAAGCAACAGATTATTGCTTTACGAACTATGTGTAAAGTAAACAATACGATTGTTCTATGAACAAAGGATTGTTGTTTTCTCCCTAGTAGCAACAACACATCTAGTACCTTAGAGATTTTGTCACTTCCCTAGATTACCAGAGGCATGAACCCACTATCGAGCATAAATACTAACTCTTGGAGTTGCTAGCATCTACTTGGCCAACATAGCTACTAACAACGGAAAGCATGCAAGATCACAAATAACAAAGACATGATAGAATCAATAATCAATCTGAAATAGCATCTCAATATCCATCGGATCCCCGCAAACACAACATGCAGAATTACAAATAGACGATCTTGATCATGAACGGAGCTCACAAGATCTAAACATGAAAGCACAAAGGAGGGGAACCAGCCATCTAGCTACTACATGGATCCGTAGTCCAACGATGAACTACTCACGCATCACACGGGAGGCTTGCATGGTGATGAAGAAGGCCTCTAGGGTGAATTCCCCTCTCCGGCAGGGTGTCGGGAAGTGCTTCAGATCCCTCCTGATCTAGGGATGGAGATGACGGCGGCTATAGACTCTTTCGTGGATTTTTGATGGGGCCCTTCGGGTTTACGTCCCGAGGGCATCTTATAGTCGGAAGGGGAGGCCGCGGGGGTGATTGGGCTGGCCACACCACCCCCTAGTGTTGGGGATATACTTTCCGGATATCCTCAACGTTCCTCACTGACTAGGGTGGCCCACTTCGGGTTAGAGCTTTGCTTCACGGGCGACCCAGTTAGAGAGAGAAGACAGAGTCCCATCCGGCTACGGGAAGGCCCATAAGACTTACCGACTTAGGCCCATAATGTTACTTGTAGTTCAAGATGTACTCTGTAACCAACTCTTAGTCGTAGCCGGATTGATCTCTCCTGTAAACCCTAGGCCGGATATCTATATAAGCCATCCTAGGGAGAGCCTTTAGGGCACAACCAATAGTCTACAATCTCAACTCGCACAGGCGAAACCCTTGTAACCCATATTCCGGCTTTGCCGTATTACTGGATTGATAGCAGGAGTAGGGTCCGTCCAAAGCCGGCGGATTCGAACCTGGGTAAACTTGTGCGCTCACCGTCTCGGAACACCGTACGCCTCACACCCCTCTCTTCCGCACGCCTCGAGGACCCCCTCATGGCGTACTTGTCATCAATCCGACGACACCTAGCGCGGGCCAGGCCTGGCCACACAGCCAGGTGGTGTGACCGCCCTCTGGCCCCTCTCTATCTCGTATTCTGGCACTTGATGACTTATGGAAAAATAGGCACTTTTGATTTTGTCCCGTCCAATTAAATATTCATTTTTTGATTTTCCTGGAACCAAAAACAGCAGAAAATAGACAGTTGGCACTATGGCTCTTGTTAATAGGTTAGTCCAAGAAATCATATGAAAAGTACTCCAAAGTTGGAACAAAACACAAGAAATTGGATAAAACTAAGCATGGAACATAAAAAATTATAGATACATTTGCAATGTATCAACATCCCCAAGCTTAACTCTTGCTCGTCCTCGAGTAGGTAAGTGATAAAAAGAAAGAATAATTTTTGAGGTGACATGCACCATCAAAGACTTGATCAAAGTACTTCAATCATAACATGGAAGACAAAGTTCTAGCTACTACATGGATCCGTGGAGGAGCCGGCTCCCAAGAGGAGCCGGACCAGCAGCCTGCCGCCGAGCCACCTTGGCCGGAAGAAGGGGCCGCCTCCAGTTGTGCCAGGGTACGTTTCTTCCTCCGTTGTCTTCATCATTTTCTGCTTGTTTCCTTTTCTCCTTTTCCGCCTTTGGCTTACTTGCCTTTCTTTCTACTGTCCTCTTAGCACGTTGGTCTCTTTTGGAACTGCGAGCCCGACACGAGCATTCACCGGGTCGCCGCCCGCTGCTCTGACTGCGCCTGCCAGCGCCCCTCCTTCATCCGAGGCGCCGCCTCCACCTCCACCTCGAGCTGAACTGGCTGCCCCAGCCGGACCGGAGGGTCCTCAGCCGGAAGCGGAGTCCTCGCAGCCAGATGGCTCTTCCACGGGGGGCTGCCGGCAAGGAGCTCGTAGTTGTCGGCGATGACAACTCCGATGAGGAGCCGGGGGAGGAGTGGAGGACGGTGGTGGTCATTGCGAAGGAGTCCTTGGCCGTCAACGCCGTGGACGACGATGCTTCCTCCGCCGCCTCGCTGACGGACCTCGCCGCCACACTCGAGCTGGCGGTGAAGGAGATCTGGCAGCTGGAGGTTGCAGCCGGCGAGAACTGGACCCTGGAGCAGAAGCTTACTGCTGCCAACGGGACCTCCCAGAGTAAGTTCACCTCATCTCTTTTTTTACTGATAGCAGGTTTTGCTGCAGCCATCCTCATGTGCGCTCAGCGCGAGATCGATCGCTTGAAGAAAGCGAACGACCGGCTAAGTAAGTCCAACTCTACTCTGCGGCTGCAGAATAAGGATTGGCACGCGAAGGTGGACGGTCTAGAGGCCACCATAAAGGAGCACGATGCCTCGCTCGCCAGCCGGACCGAAACCTTCAACCTTCTCGAGGCCCAGAACAAGGACCGAGAGAAAGAGATCAAAAGGCTGGCGACGAAGGAGAAGGCTCTGGTGGAGGAGCTGATGCAGGTCAGCCACACGGCTAAGGGTAAGTTCCCATTTTCCCGCCTTCTTTTCTTTCTGGATTCGGCAGCCGGATCTGACCCTTTTTTCTGACAGCATTTTATCCCGGCATAGACTTGCTGGCCTACAACCGGCTGCAGGAGAACTGGCCGGGAGCGCAGCCGACGGCTCAGGAGCTCGTCGTCCTTCTTGGCGAAGAGGCTGCCAAGCTTCGCCAAGCGGCACGGGACGTCTTCTCCTTCGTGTGGCTGGAGGCTCCGGTTCCGGAGACGATTGCGCAGCTGGCTGCGAAGGTGGGAGAGGTGCAGGCTACGGTGGACCGGCTGCGGGACTTGGCGGCGCAAGCCGGAGCGGAGATGGCTCTGGCCCTTATGCTCTCCTGGTACAAGGACGCCCGAGTCGAGAAGATCGACGGAGGCTTCCGTGCTGGCGCCGATCTTGTCGCCATCCGCCAAGCCCATCCGGAGCTCCACGGATCCGCCATCAAGATCGCTGACTACGTGGATCCAAACGAGGTGCTCACCGACTCGGAGTCCGTCGGTGATCCTGATGCGGAGGGCCCGATGGCGCCGCCCGCAGGCGCCGGAACCGGATCGAGCTCCGCGCCACCTCCTCCGCCCGAAGCTTCTGTCGGACAAGATCTTCCTCACGGCAAGGGTCCTGCCGCTTAGTCACTGCCCCGGGATGCCGGGTGTATTTTTCTTGCTTCAGATATATGTGAAACTTGTCTGTCTGTACCGGTTATCTCTGATGCCGGGTAACTTATGGGAGCTTTTCCTCCTTTATGTTTGTTAATATTGAATTTGCCTGAGTTTCCTTCAACTTGTGTGCTTCGAATTTTCTTTCGATATTTTGCTAGTTGACTTTATCCGGCTCACTTTGTCTGGCTACACACCTTTAGCCGTAGGTACTACACCTCCAGTGGGGGCGCGCTAGTGCACCCACTGAGTGTAGCCGGGTTGCGGTCTACAACCGGAATCAAAGGGAGCTGACAATACATCGCGCATGGTATTAACGGCCTCGTAACCGGATTGGCTTAAGCTAGTTGCAAGGCCGGGACGCCCGGTCTATCTCGTCTCCTCCCTGTTTTTCATGTGGGATGCCTCGGGCTTTTGCTCTTGCTAGCCGGACAGCCGGGTTGCGGTCTGTAGCTGAGACGAAGAGTGGGCCTCCGACATCGTCGCACACCACTCAGTCAGTTTGTTGACTTAGCAGGCCGGGCCAGCCGGCGAGCCCCCGAGTAGGGGTTGCCAGAGCCGGAAAATCAGAACCGGAAAACAGGTGCATACACATTTCTAGCAAGGAGCCCCCGAGATTCTCGTAGGGGTCCGCATTTTCATTCATAGGGTTCGCGGGATACATACACTGTCTGGCGACTAGGTGTAAAACGGGCGCAGCAGGGCCGCGTTCCAGGGACGCTCGGTCTCCTCGTCTGACTTGTCCATCTTGTTCTTGCGCGGCTGCTGCGCGTCGATGAGGTAGTAGGAGTCGTTGGGCAGTGCCCAGCTGATGATGAAGGGGCCCTCCCAGGGTGGCGATAACTTGTGCATGCCCTTCGTGTCTTGCACCAGCCGGAGAACCAGGTCGCCCTCGCGGAATGCGACTAGGCGGATCCAGCTTGAATGTTAGCGACGTAGTCGCTGCTGGTACAGGGCTGACCTGGACAGAGCCTGCTCACGGGCCTCCTCCAGGAGATCCACTCCGTCCTCCCGCGCCTCCTGGTTGGCTTTTTTGTCGTATAGGAGCTTGCGCGGGGAGTCGAACTCGGTGTCGGCGGAGAGGACGGCTTCCGATCCGTAGACCAGGAAGAACGGCGTGTAGCCAGTTGATCTATTTAGCGTGGTGCGGAGGCTCCACAACACAGCCAGAACTTCTTCGATCCAACATCCGGGTGACCGCTCCAACAGCTCGATGAGGCGTGGCTTGATGCCGGCTAGCACCAAGCCGTTTGCTCTTTCGACTTGCCCGTTGGACTACGGGTGCGCGACAGAGGCGAGGTCCAGCCGGATGCCCTTGTTGCCGCAGAACCGGGCGAAGGCCCCCTTGGCGAAGTTCGTGCCGTTGTTGGTGATGATGCTGTTGGGGAAGCCGAAGCGGTTGATGTTGTCGGTGAAGAAGGTAACGACTGTCGCCCCATCCAGCTTTCGGATAGGCTTGGCCTCGATCCACTTCGTGAACTTGTCCACCGGCACCAGCAGGTGGGTCATGCCCGCGCGTGCTCGCTTGAAGGGACCGACCATGTCGAGGCCCCAAACCGCGAAGGGCCAGGTGATCGGTATGGTCTTGAGTACCGAAGTTGGCATGTTCCTGAGCTGCCCGAAGCGTTGGCACCCGTTACACGCGCGGACCAGCTGCTCAGCGTCCTCGAGGGCGGTGGGCCAATAGAAACCATGGCGGAACGCCTTGGCGACTATCGCCCTTGACGAAGCGTGATGCCCGCACTCGCCCTGGTGGATGTCCTTGAGTAGCCGGTAGCCCGTGTCTACATCGACACATCTTTGGAAAATGTCGGATACGCTGCGCTTGTACAGTTCGCTGTTGATGATGGTGTACGTGTGCGCGCGGCGCCGGATTTGCCTGGCCTCCACCTCGTCATCCGGAAGTTCTCCATTGGCGATGTAGTTCATGAAGGGTTGTGCCTAGGATGGCACTTCCCGAATGACGAGGACACTCCCGTCCTCCGGTTGATGGATGTCGGGGGGTCGTCCGGGTGGCGTACCCGGGACGATAGCCCCGAGCTCCTTGGCGAACCGGCAGCCCCCGGGTCTTGCGAGCCGGAGGGCACTGCCTTGCCGGAGTTGGTGCGGGTCTTCTTCTTTGGCGGCTCTACCGGCTCCGCTTCTGCCGCTCCGTCAGTCGGAGTGCTCCCTGCCTAGATGATGGAGTCTGATTCCGGTGACGGGTTGATGGAGGGCTTGTGTAGGTGCTCCAAGGAGACCCCTGGTGGGATCGCCTTCCTGGTGGATCCAATTTTGGAGAGCGAATCGGCTGCCTCGTTGTTGACGCGGGGGACGTGGTGGAATTCGCATCCGTTGAAGGAGGCGCTAAGTTCTAGATGTGGAACTGGTAGAGGGCCATGTTTGCATCTCTAGCGTCCCACTCTCCGGACACTTGCTGCACCACCAGATCCGAATCACCGAAGCACAGGATCCGGTTGACACCGATCTCCCTGGCTAGCTAGAGTCCGTGTGGCAGCGCCTCGTATTTGGCTACGTTGTTGGAGGCCTTGAAGTGGATCTGCAGTACATACTCTAGCCGGTCTCCCTTGGGCAAGGTGAGCACGATGCCGGCTCCCAAGCCCCCGAGCATCTTCAACCCATCGAAGTGCATCTTCTAGTGGTCCGAATCTGGAACCGGTGGGAGATACTGGGTCTCAGCCCAGTCGACGAGGAAGTACGCCAATGCCTGCGACTTCATCGTGAGCCGGGGCTCGTACTGGATGGAGTAGGCGGCGAGCTCGATGGCCCATTTGGTGACTCGGCCGGTGGCGTCTTTGTTGCCGATGATTTCCGAAAGGGGTGCAGTGCACACGACCTTAATCGGATGCTCCTGGAAGTAGTGCTTGAGCTTCTTGCATGCCAGGTACACGCCGTAGCACATATTTTGGTAGTGGGGGTAGTTCTCCTTGGAGAGGGAGAGAACCTCGCTGAGGTAGTAGACAAGCCTCTAAACCGGCTGAGCCTTGCCTTCCTCGGGGTGCTCCACCACCAGGACGACGCTGATGACCCGGCTGATGGCTGCTATATAGAGCAACATCGGCTCCTTGCTAGCCGGCGTGGCTAGAACCTGTGCTGTGGATAGCATGCGCTTGAGGTCATGAAATGTGGTGTCGGCTTGCGAAGTCCAGGAGAACTTGTCCGTCTTCTTCATCAGTTGGTACAACGGAAGTGCCTTCTCCCCCAGCCGGCTGACGAAACGGCTGAGGGAAGCCAGGCATCCGGTGAACTTTTGGACTCCAAGCAGGCTCCTGGGCGGCTGCATCCTCTCAATGGCCGCGATCTTCTCCGGATTTGCCTCGATGCCTCGTTGTGATACGAGGAAACCGAGGAGCTGACCGGATGGCACTCCAAAGACGCACTTCTCCGGGTTCAGCTTCATCTGGTACTGGCAGAGGTTGCCAAATGTCTCTCCCAGATCCTCGAGGAGGGTGCGCTTCTCCTTGGTCTTGATGACTATGTCGTCCACATAAGCGTGCACGTTTCGGCCTATCTGCGAGTGCAAGCACTTCTGCATGCAGCGCTGATAGGTAGCGCCTGCATTCTTTAGGCCGAAAGGCATGGTTACGTAGCAGAAAGCCCTATAGGGGGTGATAAATGATGTCATAATCTGATCTGCCGGGTTTAGCCGGATCTGATTGTACCCGGAATAGCAATCTAGAAAATACAACAAGTCATAGCCGGCCATGGAATCGATAACTTGATCGATACGGGGCAAGGCGAAGGGGTCTTTCGGGCATGCCTTGTTCATGCTGGTGTAGTCGATACACATGCGCCAGGTCTTGTTCTTCTTCAGCACCAAGACTGGGTTTGCCAACCAGTCCGGGTGGTATACTTCCATGATGAACCTGGCTGCAAGGAGCCGGGTGATCTCGTCAATGATTATCTTCCTCTTCTCCTCTGCGAACTGGCGTAGAGGTTGCTTGACCGGCTTGGCATCCGGATGCACATGAAGTGAGTGCTCGGCGAACTCCCTCGGCACACCCGGCATGTCCTTGGGGGACCATGCGAAGATGTCTCGATTCTCATGGAGGAAGTCAACGAGCGCGCCTTCCTATTTGCTGTCCAAGCCGGCGCCAATGCTGACGAACTTGGTCGGGTCGGAGGGGTCGAGAAGGATCCTCTTCGACTCCTTTGTCGGCTGGAAAGCTCCTTCTCCTGCCGGTTTCCTGCTGGCCAGTATGTCTTGCTGGGCCATGGCCACATTGCGCATGATCACGCGCTTCTCTTCGGCTATGATGAGGGCCTCTGCCAGTTTGGAACCGGCTGAGGCGCACTCCATCGACCGCCTGAAGCAGCCGGCGACGATGATCACGCTGTGGGGTCCCGACATCTTCGTCTTGAGGTATGCGTAGTGGGGGATGGCCATGAACTTGGCGAGGGCGGGGCCCCCGAGGAGAGCATGGTAGGAGCTCGTCACGTTTACCACCTCGAACCAGATTGGTTCGCGGCGGAAGTTCTCCTCGGTCCCGAAGATGACGTCCAGCTGGATTTTCCCCAGTGAGGCCTAGGCTGGCCCAGGCAGTACGCCGTGGAACGTCGTGGTAGTCGGGCGCAGGTCGCTTTCGCGAATGCCCAGCTTCTCCAGTGAGGACTAGTAAAGGAGGTTGAGGCTGATGCCTCCGTCGATGAGGACGCGTGAGAATTGGCAGGTACGCACGTTGGAGACGATGAGGGGGTCGAGCACCATGGCGTAGCTCCCGGGAGCCGGCAGGTGCTCCGGCTGGTCTGCACGGCTCCAGGTGATGGGGGTTTCTGACCAGTTCAGGTACTGGGGTACCGGAGAGACGACGTCATTGACCTCCTTGGAGCGTCGCCTGCGGCTGTGCTTGTCGTCCTGCTCCGTCTCGAAGATGTGGTAGGCGGCGTGTGGCTGGGGGTAGCCGTTGTTGTTGTTGCCGCCGTTGCCGCTATTACCATCATTGCAGGCTCCCCTAGTCGGTGGTGGAGGTCTACCAGGGGCAGGCGGGAGACGAGGCTGGTTACCCTGGTCTTTTAGCTGGCGGGTCCAACTGCAATTCCGGGTGGTGTGCGTACCTGGTTTGAACGGACCGCTATGCCACTTGCATGGGCCGTCAAACATCTGGTCGAAGGTGAGCTGTGGCTTCTACCTTCTTGCCTAATTAGCCGGCGCGTCGGGCGCGCCCTCCACAGCATTGACCTGCCGCGCGTGGTAGCGGGGCTTCTGTTGTCCGGCCTGGCGGTCCCCATGGAACCGGTTGTCATTGCCACGACGTCTGGAGGATCCGGCTTCGCTAGCTGGATTGCTTGACTGGTCGCGGGCCGGCTCCGTAGGAGTCAGACGCCCGTCAGCATTTACTCGGAGGGGCTTCGTCATGGCGGCATCCGCCGTGGCGTACTGGTCCGCAACCGTCATGAGCTCCGCCATGGTTTTCAGCTCGTCACACAGTAGCCGGTGGCGAAGCATGGTGCCTTCTCGGCAACCCTCGATGAAGAAACTGATGGCCTGGCTCTCTAGGATGCCCTCACAGGTGTTGCGCAACTCCGTCCACTTGGCGAGGTACTCGCGGTTGGTCTCGCGGTAACCCTGGACGCACAAGGCCAGGTCGCGCGGGCGCCCTAGACGCCTGTACATGCCGTTGAAGTTGCGGACGAACACCTTCTCGAAGTCAGGCCAGGCATTGATACTATTGGGCGCAAGGCTATTGAGCCACGTCCTTGCCGAACCGGTTAGCATGAGGGGGACGTAGCGCACGGCTGTGCGCTTGTTCCCGTGGGCGATGCCGACTGCCGTAGCATAGTCGGTCAACCAACCTTCCGGCTTCATGCTGCTGTCGTACTTGGGGGTGTCCCTGGGCAGGGAGAACTTATCCAGAAACGGCTCGTTCCGGATGCGGGGTCCAAAACAAACTGGACCGGTAGAATCTTCCTCCTCCGTGACGCGCGCTTGAGCGAGGAGCTCGATGCGGTCGCAGAAATCCAGACAATCCGGGTTGGGCGCTCCCACCTGGCCCGAGAGACGGGAACCGGCGGGTCTGGGCGCTCCGGTTGGTGGAAGGGGAGGCGGCGGGTTGCTGTTCACCGTCTGATCTTGGTGCGGCTGGCCCCTATTGCTAGAGCTGCGGGCCTTAGCCGGCTGAGGGGAGGACGCCTGCCGGGTGTCGCGCCACGCGCCCCTGCTGTTGGCAGGCAGCTTTCTCCCCTTGGAGTAGCTGGGGTCCTCCTGCATCTCCCGGTTGGCGTCAGCCTACTCGTCCGCGATGCGGAGGAGCTCTTGCACACGCGCATGCTGGCGGGCTCGCTCCTCGCCCTCCAGACTGGGCAGTTCTTCTAACACGGCTCGTGCCACACGCAGGTTCTCGATGGACGTGCTGTAGGTGGGCCGGATGAGGGCGGGTGGGGGATCCGGCTCCCCATCCTTTTCCATCCTACTGCCTAGCTCGCCCCCCCCGGCGCCACACCTGGCCGTGCCAGCTCGGCTCCGCGGTAACCAGAGTGAAACCGTGCGCGCGGTCGTACTCATGCCGGGTGATCTCGAGTTGCTTGAGGGTTGCCGCCAGCTCCATGGCCTCCTGGAGGAGGATCTACCTCTCCATGGTGAAGTTGGCCTCCGCTTCCTCTGGGTTATCCCCGAGGTTAACCGGTGTCAGGAGCCGATCAATGGCATCCTCCACTGGGTTCTGAGGCTGCGGAGGAGCAGAAGTTCCGACCTCGTCCGCGACCCGTTCACGCGGCTGGCGGGGGTGAGAGCTGGAGCCGGCCATCATGACCTCCATGCCGCAGGATGCGACGGAGGTGCCACCGCCTGGATGTGGCAGCCCCGCGACAGAGACGATCTCCCTAGGGAAAGGCTCCGGCACGGTGGCGACGTAGACAGGGAGGTCGCGGAATAGCAGGACGGTGCTGTTCGACGGCAAGGAGGTTCCGGCGAAGCAGGAGGCATTGTCGATGACGCAGTTGAATTTGCTGAGCGTGAGCACCAGGCCGGAGGCCACGCGCTCACCGGCTGAAGTGCGGGGTCCCGTACGAAACATGACTCTGGTCGAAGCCAGCTTGCCCCACGGTGGGCGCCAACTTGCGTTGTATGGCAGTACCTGAAGAGGTTAGATAGAGGGGTGGGCACTAGTAGGGAAGCTATGGACAACGTCCGTAGGCGGGATTGGATACAAGCGAGCGTAGCTGGATGCAGGAAGTACCCAGGTTCGGAGCCCTCGTGATGAGGTAAAGCTCCTACTCCTGCGGGATCTGACTAAGTGGGATATACGAACTACAAGTGCTCCTCGATCTGTATTCACTAGCTACTGCCTTAAATGCTATGAGACCAACCCTTTCTACTGAGGCCTTGCCTCTCCTTATATAGGCAAAGAGGCAACGGTCTCCCTGGCCAATCTGACTGGCGGGCCCCACAGGTGGGTCCCAGCCGGCTGGTCATCTACAGTGACCGGTATGGTATGTCACGTCGGAGTATGAGCGGTATGGCTGTCGTGGTCACAGTGGACGCCGTGCGAGCCCATCGTCAGCATCGGGCCACAGTTCCCGCGTCATCCCCGCAAAGTCTTCGTTATGGCCGGGTAGTTGCCGGTCTTGTCATCATACAGGGCGTACCGTGCACTCATACGCACGTCATCCTATCTCACTGATTGGTTCCGGCTACGTCGCCGTAGCCGGCTACTTCTTGTTGATCCGGCTACCATGCGATAGTCGACCTGTCTTGCCTTGTCCGGCTTCGTCTGGCCAGCCGGATACCATCCGTCTTTCTTGTTTCTTGTCCGGTTGGGGTACCTGGGGATCATCCCCCTGACACCCGGGTACCCCAAAGAAGTGCCCAAGACAGTTAAAAAAGGCGAAACAAGGCAGAAAATAGAAGACAGGAGCAGCATATTCGACCTGGGCCGGATGGAGGCTCCCAACCGGCCTGCAGCGCCATTTTCTAGCTGGGCCAGGCGCTCTCCTCCTGACTGGGCCGCCCCAGCCGGCCCGCTCAGTGCCGCGCCTCCACCTGGGCATCCCCGCCTAGGCTCATCCGGTGCCCCTGCCCCGGGTGGGCCGATCGCCACCAGCCGGCCCAAGCGGCTCCGCCCCGACTAACTCCGCTGCCCGCCCGAGCAGGCCGCCTCCGCACCCCCGCCAGCCCATCCGGCTCCCCCTTGTCACCCCGCCTGGGATCCTCCCGCGAGGCCCCGGCTGGGCCTCCCACCGGCTCCACAGTGGCTCCATCTAGCTGGGCCTTGAGTGGCTCCGCCCGGTTGGGCCTCCCTCCGCCCTGTCCGGCTAGGCTGCTTGCGACGGGAGCAGCCGGATCGCTCGCCCAGCTCTTGATTGCCTCCACTCGACGCTCCCAGATGAATCGATCCCATCCGGATCCTTCGCCTCGCTCGGCACCAGTTACGACCCAGCTAAACATTGGATCCCCAGACATACATCGAAGAGACAAGGAAAAGATAGCGAGAAGACATCGTGCCATGCTGCTTACCTATGTAATAGTAGACACTATGTATGCACCATGTATACTTTATCAGATGACATAGGCAATAGTACTAGTTAGGCAGCGGGTCCCACCTTTGTCCCTTGGGCCTCAATATAAGGCACCAGGGAGGGACTCCACGCGGGGACAGGGACAAGTAGTACCACTTGATCGATAGCTAGCTAGCTCACTTCCATTCACTGCTAGCTCATTGTCTCATGCGTGCACACACACTCTGCTAGCTAGCTCAGATATAGCTCCAGGAGCACCTCTGTAGCCCAAATATATCCACGTATACTGTCAGACATGCAGGAGTAGGAGTTTTACCTCACCACGAGGGCTCCGAACCTAGGTAATTCTTACGTCCAGCTACGCTTGCTTGTATCCAATCCCGCCTGCGGACGCCGTCGATAGCTTCCCTGCTAGTCCCCACACCTCTATCTAGCCTTCTTAGGCAATCCCGTTTCCAACACAACGACATTTGGCGCCGACCGTGGGGCTAATAGCTTCGGCCGGAGTTCCGTTCCGCACGGGACCACTTCATCTTAATCGGCACCGACGCCATATCGAGTTGCTCGGGGGCTCGCCTCCTCCGCACCATCGTCACCGACTCCATGCCATCAAGTTTCTCGGGGACTCGGCGGCCGCCGCGCCGTCGTCGCCTTCGCCTCGCCGAGTCTCTCAGAGGCTCGCCGAGTCGCCCAGGGGCTCCGTCGTCGCCTCCGTCTCGCCGAGTTTCTTGGGGGCTTGCCACCATGGCCGCCCCCTCGTCGAGTCGCCTGAGGGCTTGCCGTCCGGTCTCTGTGCCCGTCCCGACGTGTTCATCCTCGACATCACCAGCCTGACCCCGCGTGCTCGTGCATGTGCACGAGCAAGGCAGCGTCGTTCCCGGCGTCATCGTCATCGTCGCCTTCCCCGTCCTTGCATCATCCGCACCCGGCTGTGACGTTCCCGGCATTGGCGTCGTAGCCGCATCCGCCGCTCGCATGTTTGTGCGCAGCCCAACATCTTTGTGAGCCCGCGCTCCGGTGTCCGCGCCTGCAATAGTCGCGTCTGGCCGCGTGCTCGTCCTGTCTGCACGCGCTGCAGCTTCCTCTTTGTTGCCGGCCGTCCACCCACAGCGGCTTTCCTTGTTGCGCTTCCTCGCGTGTGGCGGGCCATCAACGTGCCCGCGTGAGCTAGCAGTGGCAAGGCAGCAAGCAGCAGCAGGACAGCAGCTACGCCTAAGCAGCAAAGCAAGCTAGTGCACGCATGCGCCGTGAGGAAAGCAGCAGCGCGCGCATGCGCAAGTCGCGAGAAGCTGCTCCCATATAAATGCAGGCGTATTCTAAAGCTTATATATGCATGGCCGCGCATTCCACCAAAAAATCCCTCCGGCTCGCCGCCCGCCGGCTAGCTGCGCCGGAAGCTCGTCCGGCTCCGGCCATCCTGCCGGCTCGCTCCCTGCTGCACCTCCTCCCGCCGCCCGCCTGGCGAGCTCCCCTGCACGTCCTCCCGCGTGCGCAGCACCGCCCCTTTGTGTGGCTACACCCACGCTGGCTGCGACGCTCTGCTCGGTTCCCGGCTGCGTGCGCGTGGTTCCTAGTTGGCAAGAAGTAGTTGCTAGCTCAAAAAGCAAAAGGGGAAAACATGAGTGGTGGGTCGGCTAGAAGGAGGACGTGGGGATGTCCGGTTGAGTAAGAAAAAAAAGTATAAGAATAAAAAGGGTCGAAAGAGAAGATGCCCAGTTGGTTGTTTCCGGCTGCGGAGAAGAAAAGAAAGGGATCGGTCGGTTGGTTACAGTCAGTCGGTAGAACTAGTATGGGAGAAAAGAAGTGTCCGGATGGGCTTGCCGGTTAGATAAGAGAGAAGAAAAATAAGAGAGGATGGTAAGAAAAAAAATCCGGCCGAGGAAGTTGCCCACTAAGTGAAGAAATAAATAAAAAAAGTAAGAGAAAAAAAGAGAGAGGCCGGTTGGTGGTAGTCGGTTGGAGAAAAATGAGAGAAACAATATGAAGAAGAAAATCTGGCTATAGTAATCCGGATAGAAAAAGGGAAAATGCAAGGAAAGGTATGAGAAAATTCAGATCCAACTACGCCGATTCGGTCGTACCATGTTGGTCTGGCTGAGCCCATTTGTCTGTCCGATTCACCTGGTTTGATCCCCGTTCCGGCTGAGTTGGGGCGACTTGGCGCGACTTCATCCGTTTGGCCGCCGATGTGATCGGCTAGAAGCATCTTCGCCCCGTTTGGTTGCCAGTTGGGCCGGCTTGACCCGTTCTGGCTGGGCCAGGCCGGCGCGGCCCGTCCTGGCGCGTTTGGCTATCTGGACGGCTAGGGACCAAATCCGGCTACGCCGTGTTTGGTTGCCTGTCCGGCTGGAGCCAGGCTATCCGGCTGGAATGCCAGTCGGACCGTTTCAGCAGCCGCAACGCCAGCAGAATTGCGCCTTTGACCCTGCTACACCGACATCTACAATGTGAGTGTTTTTCCGACCTCGAGCAACCCTCGAGGTCTCGCTAGATGTTGTTTTCCTTCCTGCTTTCAGTTTTCCGGTGCCGGCAACCCCTACCCCGGGGCTCGCCGGTTGGCCCGGCCTGCTAAATCTGTAAACCGACTGAGTAGTGTGCGACGGTGTCGGAGGCCCACTCTTCGTCTCAGCTACAGACCGCAACCCATCTGTCCGGCTAGCAAGAGCAAAAGCCCGAGGCATGCCACATGAAAAACGGCGAAGGGTGCGACAGATCAGACATTACGGCCTTGTGCCTAGTTGGTATTTTCTGGCTGCTCAGCCCCTAGTACCGTGCGCAATGTACTGTCAGCTCCCCCTTCGGTTCTGGCTCCAGACCGCAACCTGGTTGGCCGGCAAGGACACATCGTAAACAACAGAGCGCACGAGAAAGTGACTAAGTGTTCAGAGAAGCACGAGCTAGTTTTTGAAAAATAAAACTGTTATCCGGTTGATAGCATGTGTACCATATGTTGATGTAATGACAATCAATTCTGTTTGTTTGTTTTGGCACGACTGCACCGAGTCAGATTTTAAGGGCATTTGAAGATTCAAAGCACCTGGTGTCGCCAGCTACTTCGAATCTCGGGGGCTACACCCACCAGGTGCGCTTGCGTGCCGCTTGTGTAATCAAGTGCTCCGGTCCGGCTGAAGGCGTTCAGCCAGATAGCAACTTCGAGGTGTCGAAACGGGCAAGATAAGGAAGATTCGAAGCACCTTTCTCCGTCAGCTACTCCGAACCTCGGGGGCTACACCCCGCGGGTGCGCTCACGCGCCCCCGCGGTAGTTGTGTTGCTTCCCGGGGTAGAGGTGTCCAGCCGGACGCCATTCATGCACTTCATCTACAACGACAACGGCAACTTTTGTGGAGCTCGTGCGAATTTCCCCCTCCGGGTGAAATCAGCACGCGCTCGAGGGCTAGTGTCGGGGGGATTCCCTGGGTACCCCACAGAAGCGCCCAAGATAGTTAAAAAAGGCAAAACAAGGCAGAAAATAGAAGACAGGAGCAGCATATTCGACCTGGGCCGGATGGAGGCTCCCAGCCGGCCTGCAGCGCCATTTTCCGGCTGGGCCAGGCGCTCTCCTCCCGACTGGGCCGCCCCAGCCGACCCATTTAGCGCTGCGCCTCCACCTGGGCATCCCCGCCTAGGCTCATCCAGCGCCCCTGCCCCGGGTGGGCCGATCGCCACCAGCCGGCCCAAGCGGCTCCGCCCCAACTGACTCCGCTGCCCGCCCGAGCGGGCTGCCTCCGCACCCTCGCCGGCCCATCCGGCTCCGCCCCGGCTCCCCCTTGTCGCCCCGCCTGGGCTCCTCCTGCGAGGCCCCGGCTGGGCCTCCCACCAGCTCCGCAGTGGCTCCGTCTGGCTGGACCTTGAGTGGCTCCGCCCGGTTGGGCCTCCCTCCGCCCCGTCTGGCTAGGCTGCTTGCGACGGGAGGAGCCGGATCGCTCGCCCAACTCCCGATTGCCTCCATTCGACGCTCCTGGATGGATCAATCCCATACGGATCCTTCGCCTCGCTCGGCACCAGTTACTACCCAGCTACACATTGGATCCCCATACGTACAATGAAGAGACAAGGAAAAGACAGCGAGAAGACATCGAGCCATGTTGCTTACCTATGTAATAGTAGACACTATGTATGACACCATGTATACTTTATCAGATGACATAGGCAATAGTACTAGTTAGGCAGCGGGTCCGACCTTTGTCCCTTGGGCCTCAATATAAGGCACCAGGGAGGGACTCCACGCGGGGACAGGGACAAGTAGTACCACTTGATCGATAGCTAGCTAGCTCACTTCCATTCACTGCTAGCTCATTGTCTCATGCGTGCACACACACTCTGCTAGCTAGCTCAGATATAGCTCCAGGAGCACCTCTGTAGCCCAAATATATCCACGTATACTGTCAGACATGCAGGAGTAGGAGTTTTACCTCACCACGAGGGCTCCGAACCTAGGTAATTCTTACGTCCAGCTACGCTTGCTTGTATCCAATCCCGCCTGCGGACGCCGTCGATAGCTTCCCTGCTAGTCCTCACACCTCTATCTAGCCTTCTTAGGCAATCCCGTTTCCAACACAACGACATTCTAGCAATAAGAAAATAAACTATGATGCAACATGAAAAGGCACAAACAAAAGATTCATGAATAACAATGCTTTGCAAGACGTTTGTTTGTTTCACATAAAGAAAACATAGCATAATAGCATTCAGCTTGTCCCTCATAGAGTAGCAAATATAAATGCATAGGACACCTTCAAAGTTCATAAGAGTGACTATATACAATAGTTTAAAACAAGCAATATAAAAGTATGCATCAATCAACTAGTCTTGGGACAATGCACATAGAACTAAGAATGGCCACTATGCTCTCAAAGTAGGTGCATAAAGTTAGAAGGTGGAGACTCAATATAATGGTGGAAGAAAGGCCTTTATAAAAGGAAGTAGGGATTCAAGTCTCATAAAGAGCTTCCAAAAATTATGGTACTTATAGCTTTCAGCTCTTATTGCCCCTATCATAAGCATATTTAAGGTGATTAAGGTTAAAGTGACACAACTAAGTGGATATGCTTGACAAGTTATAAACCAAAATCTCATGCCCCTTACTTACGAAGACCGATCCTCATGCTACTCAACTTCAGTCACGAGTAAGCTCTTGTCATTGTAAGTATATGTGTATCATTAAGAACCGCTAATGGGGTACCCCTTGCACATGATCTGGGAGCTTTCCCATAATCAAAATGACAAGGCAAGCAGACAATGAGCATCTCAACGATCTTTTTATTTGCTATTTGCATAGGTTTTTATTGAGGATGCTTCATAGAGTGCTCATTATGGTGATGCTGCAAGTTTCCACCATGATTAGGCATGGCTTAGGCTAGCGGCCTAGGCGTTTCTCTAACACACATACAAACTCCATGATCTTACAAGTACCACTTTTATTTCACACCGCCAGGATCCGTAAGCAAAAGAACATGATATCAACGGGGTACAAAGTACAAGTGCAATGTTGAAAGCGTTCCCCATGAAACATGGTTCTGCTAATTTCAACTTATAAAGCGCAAGCATATACGCGACAAAGAAGGACCCAATGGTTCAAGTTTATTAGATGCAAAAAGGTAAAGTGTGCCATCAAGTTCGAGAGAGCTTTAATCACTAGTTTTCTCATAAGAAGTTTAATTTGGGAGGTAAACAAAAGCATGAATATAATTGGAATAGCATAAGCTAGTAGGTAGGAATGGTGGAAACTTTGGAAAAACTTGGTTTAGGGAGTTGGATGCATGAGTGGAACTCATACCTGGTTGTGGAGGCTAGCAAAAGACTGGGAGCGACAAACTAAGAGAGCAGTAATGGCCATAATCATGTAGAGCGAAAAAACATCATTGATCAAAGCATAAAGTGATACTACAAGTTGAAAACTAAAGGATCATAAAGGCTATGGTGACTTGAGATAGTCATAACATGGTGTGAGCATGCGCCAAGTTAACCCAAATAAAGCATCA
This sequence comes from Avena eriantha, assembly GCA_910589775.1. Taxonomy (NCBI): domain Eukaryota; kingdom Viridiplantae; phylum Streptophyta; class Magnoliopsida; order Poales; family Poaceae; genus Avena; species Avena eriantha. Next base: position 25,825 of record CAJUXJ010000150.1, read on the forward strand.
AAGGAGAATAACACTATCAAGCATGATTCATCCAAGGCACGTTAAGAAATCTCAATTGTTTATAACAAGTCATTCTACAGCAAATAATACTAAGCATAAAGCTAAAACAATATCAAGCATGGCATGGCAAAGCATAGGCCACAGTAAAAAATGAGCTCTTTTTACCACATAAGTATGAACTTTCCTACTCTTTTCCAAACCAAACCAAACTATTTGCAAACCAATATATGAAAGAGGGGGTCCAACCAATTTATTCAGAAAACTAATAAAACCAAGAAAACTAAAAACCAAAATGAAAAACGAAAAAGAAGACGCTCCAAGAAAAACACAACTGTGCATGAAACAATAAAAATGAAGCGTTTGGAAGAAACCTAGGATTTTTATTGATGAAGAAGGGGATGCCTTGGGCATCCCCAAGCTTTGACGCTTGTACTTCTTGGATATTTCTTGGGGTGACACGCGTGGCATCCCCAAGCTTGAGCTTTAGTCCATCCTTCATCTCCTTACTCATTCCTTCCATACACCTGAAAATTTTCCTTGATACAAAACTTCACACAATCTTTATTAGCAACATTAGTGCACTCAAGATAAATAAGTCTTAAGTTTTAGTTCTAACACACAATAAACTTCCATTAGAACACTAGATATTGTAGCACTTCCCTTAAAAAGTTCAATTCCCCAAAAGAACTCAAGAAGGAACCAACAAGAAGCAAATGCAGAAAATTGCAGAAATCTGTCAAAACAGACCAGCGGGTAAAGACGAATTTTTTCGAAGACCTTCTGTTGCTCAAATCAAGAAGTGTTGAACTAACAAATGTTAGATAACAACCTGGGGCAGAATCACAAAAATTCATGCCTCAAAAAGATGTTCAGAGATTTTACACGAATTTGTACGGTGAAGCACAAAAATGTATTTCGGGACAGCAACTTTCCCAATCATTACTTCTCTCTTATTAGAGGTTACTCTTGGCACAAAAAGCAAATAAAAAGGACAAGGAGATGTTATTACAGAGTTAATAACTTCTACGACTCATCTAAAACTTTTGGGTTATCTCCCAATAAGTACTTTTCTTTAACGCCTTTAATTTAGGCATAAGAAGCAAAGAAAGAATCAAGTGTTCTCAAATGAAGAAGCATTAAGACCAAATTTTGTTTTCATAGGAGAAGCAAAAGAAATCTTTTCTCTCTTTTTAGGGAAGTGTTCTATACCTTTTTTGAGTGGGATTTGATATTTAATGGTGCCTTCTTTCATATCAATGATGGCACCAACAGTTCTAAGAAAATGTCTTCCCAAAGTAATAGGACAAGAAGCATTATATTCAACATCCAAAACACAGAAATCAACATGGACATAGGCATTGTTAACCATAATAAGAACATCATTAAGACTCCCCATGAGTTTGTTTTTAACATTATCATCAAGTGGGACATTCAAATAACAATCTTCAAGAGGAGGCAAATCAAGCATATCATAAATCCTTCTAGGCATAATAGAAACACTACTATCAAGATCACATAAAGCTTTGAAATCAAAGTCATTCACTTTCATATTAATGATGGGTTCCCAACCATCTTCTTGTTTTATAGGAATAGAAGCTTTATGTTTCATCTTTTCTTCTTTAATCTTTATGAGAGCATCAGTAATGTGTTTTGTAAAGGCCATGTTCATAGCACTAGCATTAGGACTTTTAGCAAGTTTTTGTAGGAACTTAATAACTTCAGAGATATTGCAACCATCAAGATCAAAATCATACTTATCATCTAAAGTAGTAGAACTATTACTAGCCTTAACACTAGTGGTGGTAATAGTAGAAACACTAATGTTTCTAGCAATTTCATATTCTCTTTCCCACTTAGCATGTAATTCAGCTAATAGTCTAACATTTTCATCAATTCTTAATTGTATAGCATTAGTAGCTGCAAAGGGATTCTCATTAGTTTCAGGTTTAGCAGCCATTTTATTAAAAGAAGATTGAGCTTCAGCCAAAGATGCTATATTTCTTTCAGCATGAGAGAGTTTTTCCTCAATAGTTTTATTGAAAGCAGTTTGTTTACTAATAAACTCTTTAAGCATAACTTCAAGTTTAGAGGGATCACTCTTATTATTGTTGTAAGAATTTCCATAAGCATTATCATTGTTGGGAGGATATGGCTTATAATTGCTGTTACCAAAATTGTTCCTATAAGCATTATTCCCATAAGCATTGTTGCCAAAATTCTTATTTCTTATGAAGTTCACATCAACTTGCTCTTCTTGAGTAACTAAAGAAGCCAAAGGAACATTATTTGGATCGATATGGGCTTTCCCATTAACAAGCATAGACATAATAATATCAATCTTATCACTCAAGGAGGAGGTTTCCTCAACAAAATTTACCTTCTTACCGTGTGGAGCCCTCTCAGTATGCCATTCAGAATAATTAACCATCATATTGTCCAGAAGTTTTGTTGCAGCACCCAAAGTGATGGTCATAAAGGTACCTCCAGCAGCAGAATCGAATAGGTTCCTTGAAGAATAGTTCAATCCTGCATAAAAGGTTTGGATGATCATCCAAGCACTCAGTCCATGAGTGGGACAATTCTTTACCAAAGATTTCATTCTTTCCCAAGCTTGAGCAAAATGCTCATTATCAAGATGTTTAAACTTCATTATTTCACTTCTCATAGATATAATATTAGCAGGAGGATAGTATTTTCCAATAAAAGCATCTTTGCACTTAGTCCAAGAATCAATACTATTCCTAGTTAAGGAATTCAACCATTCTTTAGCTTCTCCTCTCAAAGAGAAAGGAAACAATTTCAGCTTAATAATATCACCATCTACATCCCTATGCTTTTGCATCTCACAAAGTTCAACAAAGTTATTTAGATGGGAAGCAGCATCTTCATTACCAATACGAGAAAATTGTTCTCTCATAATAAGATTGAGCAAAGGAGGTTTTATCTCAAAGAAAGTATCTTTAGGCACATGTGGAGCAATAGGTGTGCTCATAAAATCATTGTTGTTGGTGCTAGTGAAGTCACACAACTTAGTGATTTCAAGAGTAGTCATTTTTTTGGGTTTTCAAATAAGAAAGCAAACTTGTAAAACTAATTTTTTTTGTGTGTTTTTGAATAAGAAACAAGCAAACAAAGAAAAAATAAAACTAAGCAAAACAAAAATAACAAAGTAAAGAGATTGGTTATGAGGGACTATCCTTGTGAAGATGTCCTTGACTCCCCGGCAATGGCACCAGAAAAATGCTTGATGGCGGTGTTGATGTAGAGCTCGTTGGGAACCCTAAGAGAAAGGTATGATGAGCACAACAGCAAGTTTACCTCAGTCATGAAACCAAGGTTTAATCGAATCAGTAGGAGCAATTAAACACCCCAAAGGTGTTACTAGCTGAGCTTTGGCAGGGCGCACTACCGGTGCTAGTAGCAACGTGGAGACCTGCACAACACAACCATAGAACTTTGTCCCCAACTTGCGATGACATTGTCAATCTCACCGTGTTTTGTGGAAAACAAAGGACAAAACATATCGAATAGAAAGAAGTAAAAGTTTGCAGAAAGTAAACACAAAGCACTAAAAGATTGTAGATTGTATGTAAAAGAAAAGGACCGGGATCCATAGTTCACTAGAGGTGGCTCTCCTTAGATAGATAACATGCTGGGTGAACAAATTATAACGGAGCAATTGACAAACATCGAGAAAGCAATACATGCATATACTAATCATCTTGACTCCTTTGAGACTTGATTGGGCATTACAACATTATACATAGACCGCCATCCAACTGCAGCTATGACTAATAATCCACCTTCAGGTTATCATCTGAACCCCCTCCAGTATTAAGTTGCAAGCAATATATTATTGCTTTACGAACTGCGTGTAAAGAAACAATACGATTGTTCTATGAACAAAGGATTTTTGTTTTTTCTCTAGTAGCAACAGCACATCTAGTACCTTAGAGATTTCTGTGACTTCCCTAGATTACCAGAGGCATGAACCCACTATCGAGCATAAATACTAAATCTTGGAGTTGCTAGCATCTACTTGCCCAAGATAGCTACTAACATAGGAAAGCATGCAAGATCACAAATAACAAAGATATGATAGAATCAATAATCAATCTAAAATAGCATCTCAATATCCATCGGATCTCCGCAAACACAACATGCAGAATTACAAATAGATGATCTTGATCATGAACGGAGCTCACAAGATCTAACCATGAAAGCACAAAGGAGGAGAACCAGCCATCTAGCTACTACATGGATCCGTAGTCCAAGGATGAACTATTCACGCATCACCCCGGAGGCTTGCATGGTGATGAAGAAGGCCTCCAGGGTGAATTCCCCTCTCCGGCAGGGTGTCGGGAAGAGCTTCAGATCCCTCCCGATCTAGGGATGGAGATGACGGTGGATACAGACTCTTTCGTGGATTTTTGATCAGGCCCTTAGGGTTTACGTCCCGAGGGCATCTTATAGTCGAAAGGGGAGGCCGAGGGGGTGCCTGGACTGGCCACACCACCCCCTGGCGCGGGCCAGGCCTAGCCGCGCGGCTAGGCGGTGTGGCCGCCCTCTGGCCCCTCTCCGTCTCGTATTCTGACACTTGATGACTTCTGGAAAAATAGGCACATTGGCTTTTGTCCCGTCCAATTCCGAGAATATTCATTTTCTGACTTTCCTGGAACCAAAAACAGCAGAAAACAGGCAGCTGGCACTGTGGCTCTTGTTAATAGGTTAGTACAAGAAATCATATGAAATGTACTCCAAAGTTGGAACAAAACACAAGAAAGTGGATAAAACTAAGCATGGAACATCAAAAATTATAGATACATTTGCAATGTATCAGTCACTAGATGTGTGTTGTTCTCACAAACCACATAAGGATACACCTGTTTCATTGCATGTCTGTTCTTTTCATGAACCACACCCAGTGTCATTGCATGTGTGTTCTTCTCACAAACCACACAAGGATACTCCAGTGTCATTGGATGTGTGTTATTTTCATGAAGCATAGCCAGAGTCATTGCATGTGTGTTCTTCTCACAAACCACACATGGATCCACCAGTGTCATTGCATGTCTGTTCTTTTCATGAACCACAACTAGAGTCATTGCATGTTTGTTCTTCTCACAAACCACATAAGGATACACGAGTGTCATTGGATGTGTGTTCTCTTCATGAACGACACCCAGTGTGATTGCATTTGTGTTCTTCTCACAAACCACACATGGATCCACTAGTGTCATTGCATGTCTATTCTTTTCACAAACCACACACAGAGTCATTGCATGTCTGTTCTTTCCACAAACCACACATGGATCCACCAGTGTCACTGGATGTGTGTTCTTTTCACAAACCATAGTTAGAGTCATTGCATGTCTGTTCTTTTCACAAACCACAACTACAGTCATTGCATGTTTGTTCTTCTCACAAACCACATATGGATACACCTGTGTCATTGGATGAGTGTTCTTTTCATGAACCACACCCAGTGTCATTGAATGCATGGTCTTCTCACAAACCACACATGCATCCATCAGTGTCATTGCATGTATGTTCTTTTCACAAACCACAGCTAGAGTCATTGCATGTCTGTTCTTTCCACAAACCACATATGGATCCACCAGTGTCATTGGGTGAGTGTTCTTTTCAATAACCACACCCAGTGTCATTGCATGTGTGTTCTTCTCACAAACCACACATGGATCCAACAGTGTCATTGCATGTCTGCTCTTTTCATTAACCACACCCAGTGTCATTGCTTGTGTGTTCATCTCACAAACCACACATGCATCCACCAGTGTCACTAGATGTGTGCTCTTCTCACAAACCACATAAGGATACACCTGTGTCATGGCATGTCTGTTCTTTTCATGAACCACACCCAGTATCATTGCATGTGTGTTCTTCTCACAAACCACACAAGGATACACCAGTGTCATTGGATGTGTGTTATTTTCATGAACCACAACCAGAGTCATTGCATGTGTGTTGTTCTCACAAACCACACATGGATCCACCAGTGTCATTGGATGTCTGTTCTTTTCATGAACCACGACTAGAGTCATTGCATGTCTGCGATGGCTCAATGCACGATGCCTAGAAAAATCCTTGATGGCGGTGTTGATGTAGAGCTTGTTGGGAACCCCAAGAGGAAGGTATGATGAGCACAGCAGCAAGTTTCCCTCAGTTATGAAACCAAGGTTTAATCGAACCAGTAGGAGCAAGGAAATACCCCAAAGGTGTTACTAGCTAAGCTTCGGCAGGGCGCACTACCGGTGCTAGTCGGAACATGGAGACCTGCACAACACAACCACAGAACTTTGTCCCCAACTTGCGATGAGGTTGTCAATCTCACCGTGTTTTGCGAAAAACAAAGAATTAAACGTATCGAATGGAAAGAAGTAAAAGTTTGTAGAAAGTAAACACAAATAGTAAAATATTGTAGATTGTATGTAATAGACAAGGACCGGGATCCATAGTTCACTAGAGGTGGCTCTCCTTAGATAGATAACATGCTGGGTGAACAAATTTTAGCGAGGCAATTGACAAACATCAAGAAAGAAATACATGCATATACTAATCATCTTGACTCCTTTGAGACTTCATTGGGCATTACAACATAATACATAGACCGCCATCCAACTGCATCTATGACTAATAATCCACCTTCATGTTATCATCCGAACCCCCTCCAGTATTAAGTTGCAAGCAACATATTATTGCTTTACAAACTGCATGTAAAGTAAACAATACAATTGTTCTATGAACAAAGGATTGTTGTTTTCTCCCTAGTAGCAATAGCACATCTAGTACCTTAGAGATTTCTGTCACTTCCCCAGATTACCATAGGCATGAACCCACTATCGAGCATAAATACTAACTCTTGGAGTTGCTAGCATCTACTTGGCCAAGATAGCTACTAACAACGGATAGCATGCAAGATCACAAATAACAAAGACATGATAGAATCAATAATCAATCTGAAATAGCATCTCTATATCCATCGGATCCCCGCAAACACAACATGCAGAATTACAAATAGATGATCTTGATCATGAACGGAGCACACAAGATCTAGACATGAAAGCACAAAGGAGGAGAACCAGCCATCTAGCTACTACATGGATCCGTAGTCCAAGGATGAACTACTCATGCATCACACCGGAGGCTTGCATGATGATGAAGAAGGCCTCCAGAGTAAATTCCCCTCTCCGGCAGTGTGGGACCCCCGGATTATTCATCCGAGAAATCCCTGTTATGCATATTTCCATGTTCCCATGATTAGTGAGCCGTGGAACATAACCGACAGGTACCATTACATCATCTGAAACATAACGAATTACAAGACTTACATAGATGCCATTATGGCTACATCATCATTAGCAGCGAAACATCGCCAAGCGCAGAGCCCAATCGTGCCTCAACCTACAGGCAGCTGACTAGGAAGACGGCCTAGCTCGTTGGATGTTACCTTACACTCCTAAAAATCTGGCCAAGTAAAAAGCCAAGGTCAAAGCCGTGAGTACTTTTGAATGTACTCGCAAACCATGAGGATAAGTGAACAAAGGAAATGCAATTATGGCGGTGGCAAGATAACTCTATCTGGGGTTTCTTTTGAAAATCCTAAGCTAACTTATGGCATCTCCATATCTCTGTTGAAAAAGAGTTTTGAAAACATGACTCTGTTTTATAAAACAAGACATCTCCATGTCTTCGTTGAAAAAGAGTTTTGGAAACAGTTTTTGTAGTAAAAACCCTTTCTAAAACACCTTCGACCCCTCGGGTCAAAACAAAGCCTTCGAACTCGGGTTCCCCTAGAACCGTCGTCCTCAGAGTACTTGTTTCCCAAACAAGCATAGTTTGGGTACTCCTAGACAACACCTTTACAACCATCCTTGACCGTGGACACGGCTATTCGAATAGGTTATACTCTGCAGAGTTTGCACACTTTACCCACAAGAATCAATACATCTGCCGGGATACAACCACGGCCCACTACCGCAGTAGATGGGGGTCCGGATAATCAAACCTAACTTTTCGCTTGTCTACACTAGCAAAGGAATGCTTTTCCTTTTGGGTTTGTTCTCCCTGGCAACGAGTATGTGGCTCCTAGCCATAGTCCTTCCTTCCGTACAGGCGCATACCCAAGCCGCAACTTGGCGTATACCTTAAATCTGGAGACTCCACTTCCTTTCGTACTACCTAAGTCATACCGTCCGCGGGAGACCCAATTGTTCCACCGGCCTCCTGCCAGTTCTGGCTCCCACTTGTCGAAGCAAGCGATAGGCTTCAGAGCTTGATCTGGTGGCGCCTTCCCATAATTCCAGGGATTTCTCCCTATAAGCATGGTAGAAGTTGCCTCGGCTAAAGCGGACAAACTACGAGTTAAGCCCTAGCAACCTGGGGTAATGTGGTTGCGCGGATAAAAATTGTTCCAGTAAAGGCGTAGAACACCCCATTCACTTTTCCACTTCTTCTCTTCACCATTTCTTTTGTTAAAACTTCTACTGGGAACGATGCCTCTTCCTAGGGTTTTACAAAGCAGTTTTTGAAAACATTTGTAGTGGGGAAAATCCCAAAACAGTTATTTTTCTCAAAACCGGGTATTCCAAGGAGGTAGGATGTTATCATTGTACTCTCGGTCTAAAGGGGGTAAATGATGGGTTCATCGGGGTGGTGCCTCGAAGGACACGAAATCATAACTTGGAGGAGCCAAGTTACTACCGTAGTATTTGTAAAACAAGTCATGCATGTAGTGATATGGGGTGGCCCGATCTTCTCAGTAAGCGGATGGCGATGATGATGGTGGATCATAGATAACTAGTGCGTAGCTATGATCTCTCCCGCTCGATCCCTGATGCCAGCACAACAGATCTCGAACCTTGTAGGATATTCACAACACCACACTCTTGCGCACGCAGCCGTGACCACGAACGGTAGTATGCAATCTACTAATTCCCAATGGAACAACAAATCACACTCAATTATAGTTGGTAGATTCGAACACAGGGTAATTCCAGAGGTTCTATGAAAGAAACAACTCCAAAATATTTTAACGTGGTCTAAACCCTAACTTGTGACGGCTACGGAGGTATATATGAGGGCTGGGGCGTCCTCCCCTCCAAACGGGCCTAAAAACAGTCATAACTTGGCCCAAACTGACTCGGTTCGACTGAAACTGATACATACCGACCCATATATGGGTTCGGCCTTATTGGCACGCAGTCCAAATGTCGTGGAACACCTCAAACATGTAATTCTTGGTGTGCCATCTCTCTCTCTTGCTCATACGTGATTTCCTTATTGCCTCCTAGTGCGCATGCCTCCCGCTCCTCCCTCGCACACTTGTTGATATTGGAAATCACCGCTTGTCCTTCTTGCTGCAACTATCCTCCTCCTCGTGCAACGCTTGTGTTATCAATAAAACTGATCATACAAAGATGCATAGACTTAGGTAGTATAAAGTTCTCATTAAGTAAAACATTAGGTTCAATTAAGAGTGAATTCACCTGATAGTCATTATTGATTTGACTCAATATTTCCTTCTAGTTCAGGCAGTCAGAATCATCATAATCCCTGTATATATCCTCATCAAAACTGACTCGGTTCGACTCAAACTGATACATACGGACCCATATATGGGTTCGGCCTTATTTTCACGGAGTCCAATCATCGTGGAACACCTCAAACATGTAATTCTTGGTGTGCCATCTCTCTCTCTTGCTCATACGTGATTTCCTCATTGCCTCCTAGTGCGCATGCCTCCCGCTCCTCCCTCGCGCACTTGTTGATATTGGAAATCAGCGCTTGTCCTTCTTGCTGCAACTCTCCTCCTCCTCGCGCAACGCTTGTGTTATCAATAAACATGATCATACAAAGATGCATAGACTTAGGTAGTATAAAGTTCTCATTAAGTAAAACATCAGGTTCAGTTAAGAGTGAATTCACCTGATAGTCATTATTGATTTGACTCAATATTTCCTTCCAGTCCAGGCAGTTAGAATCATCATAATCCCTGTATATATCCTCATCGGTATACACATTTGTATCCAGTTCAGGTAGAGTATGCAATTTATAAAGAGGATATAAAACAGGTAAAATAGAATAGGACATATATCAGAGTTCAGGAATGATGGCTTGCCTATGATTAGCAATAAGTCCCTGGACTTTTTCAGATGACCAAGAATACCCGAAATAATAATAAGAGATCCCGTTCTTCTTGTCGTCAGACACTCACACTACCATCGTCATCGGTATACACATGCAAGTAGACAAGTTCACAATCAAAACAAGGCATACAACATCAAATCATACATCAAACAAACATAATTATTACTACTGGACTTGGGAGGGTTGTGGAGAAGTGGGATTCAGAGGGTGGAATTTACAAGATTGCCACTTGGTGTTTTCTCTTGGAAGATAGTTGTCAAGGCTAGATACAAAGAGCTTGGATTAGGGATCTTTGTTCAGTAGGTTACCAAAGGGAAAAAGTGATATCCACAGATAGTTCTTGACAAGACAAAACCATCACAAGTGGTTTCACTTGATTATCACTTTTCTAGATTGAGTTATGCTTTTAATACTGGACTAAACTCTAGTTTGAGGAAATAATTCACCAGAAAAGTTCTGGACCTCCTAAAATTATTTCCTTGGCTGGTGTGGTATTACTTTCTCTACTCAACCACCTAGAGTTGGAATCAAGTCAAAAGAATTACCATAATGCCCTCAGGAAAATCCCAAAGGTAGTTATGTACAGTCTTTCTTCTTTTCACCAGATTCATTCTGCAGAGGATATTGAGTTGTTTCCAAAGGCAGCTGATAGGTATCTAAGGTACCATTCTGTAGGAATTGGATTCACCCTTTTTGGAGTTGCCAAACTCCTAGAGTGATTTATATAGTGAAAATACTCCTTACAGAAGTATTTAAATAACCAAAATTTATCCAGAGCTCAATAAATTGTGAGCTGCTAAGATTTGGTAGATATTGATCGTAGGAAGTGCTGGGAATTGGAATCAGGTCAATACCACACTTGGTTAGACCTGGGGAATTTAAATATGACAGAAAGTAGTTGTTTTAGTTATTTTCGCTATACGCAGAGTATTATTCAACTGGGCATGGGACCTAGGCTGGTTGATAGGTATTGCAAATACCTTCCAGAAGGCATTTGGTCCATCTCAAATGGATGTGCAAAACTCTCGGAGGAATTTAATTAGGGTTCTAGATACATGCTAGAAGATTAATTATTAGCAAATATTGCAAATTATTTTGGACATGGGGTTGCCTCTGAATGTTTGAGAAAACATCAGAGAACCACCAGATTTTTAGATCTAGGAAAATGGATTTGATTTACTATTTTAATTAGATTTAAACATGCTAGTCCTATTTCTGGATCTAGAAATAAAGAAAAAGGGAGCTGTGTGGCTCGGCTGGATCTGGCGGGGGAATGGGCCGCAGGGGGAGTTTTGGCCCACGGCGCACGGGGCGACGCGCGGGAGCTGGCGCTCGAACCTGCCAGGTGGGGCCCGCTAGTCAGCGAGAGGGGGAGGCCGAAGGGGTATCGTCGGATCTCAGCCGTCCGCGTAAGTGACATTGTACGGCGCAGAGTCGTCGTCCACCCGGGGCTCGCCGGCGACGAGTCTAACCCTAGCAGAGGGTGGCGCAGAGCGGGGAGCTCACCTGAGGGTTCGAGGAGGGTTGGGGATGGTGCAGGTCGTCGCGATCGACGACAGCGAGTAGATCGATGGGCGGCACGACGGCGGAGGCCCACGGGAAGCGGCTCGCGTGACGGTGGACGAGAGCAACCTCGTCGGAGCTCAACGCCAACGACGAAGGAGTGGGTCCTAGGCAAAAAGAAAAACACCGTTAGATGCAGGAGAGCAAGGGAAACTCAGGGGCTGACATGCAGAGAGAATGGAGCAGAGGGGAGAGGGGCTTGCTCGATTTTTGGGAGGAGCCAAAGCTTCTCCCTCTTCTTCTTTCGGACAGCACAGGGCTGGGGAGGGAGAGAGGAGCTGGGAGAGTGTGGGGGGAGTGTGAGGGGGCAAATGAGGGGCAGAGGCTGGCTGGGGGTGGCCTCTTGCCATATATACCAATAGGAGGGAGTAGATGTAGTGAATTACCAATTTGGACAAGGGGGAGGGCAAAGCTGGCCAGTGATTGGTCTAGGGGGAGGTGTAGAGGGGCAGGATGGTAATTGGGTCGTGCTGGACCAGATAGTGGAGCTGTGGTGATTTATTGTTGCAATTCCTTGTAAAATCCTTGTTGTCTCTCTCTCTTACTACTAGTACAAGGGCACAATGGGGATTTGTTGGGGTGGAGCTACAGTACTAGTCGACTAGTGGTGTGTCTTGATGTTGAGGATAAGCATTGATCAAGAATTGATGGAAAGTGGAAGTGCATAGAGTGGTGATTTGCTTAATTGACAATTACTGATCTAGTAGATGGTTGTGAAGGAAGTCCAAAATCTTGCATTGGACTAGAGAAGAAAATGGTACTGGTAGATATGTGAGGTCAAGGTAGACTCCTAGGATTTACTTGGGATTTTTCAGAGGAGTTTTAGTCCTCCTAAATCCATTTACTCAAAAAGGACAGAAATGAATTCTAGAAGATCATTTGATAAAATTCCATTGGACAAGGATGGATTTTGGGGTGGAAGGGTCCCAATTTTGAATACCCACTTAGGGGAATTTTCCCAAGATTTATTGGGGCATAAAAGTATTTAAAACAATTATTATTCCAATTCAACCATTTAAGAAAATGGGCAAAAAGAAATAATAAAGCTTCTCGAAAATATTTATTTTTGAGGTGGAAAGATAGAGGATGATATGTGGAACTCACATGAGCCAAAATTTGTGGAAGTGTTTTGGTAAAAACCAAACTTTCCTTTATGGAGGGAGTTTTGGAGATTTTGACTATTTAAGGAATTAAATAGTTTTGTGGCCATAATAATTATGGATAATATTTGATAAATCCTGAGAGTCAATGTAGATGAGATAGAAAAGTTGTAGAAAGCATTTGCAACCTTGTGGAAAGAAAATTCAACTTGAAAAGGATGGGAAAACAAGGAGTTGATGATTTAGGTTGGTGTTATTTTTATACCACCAAAACATGCTTGCATCTTAGAGCTCAAAGCTCACCTTGGTGCAAGAGATATATGGATAGGTAGACCAGGTCCTATAGATAACCATGGCAGGAGTAGTTTGAATTAAAGGCATTTGTGGTGATCTAGAACTGATGGCAAACTTTGTTGAAATTAATGTTGCCATGCAGAAAGAGTCATGAAGCTTTATGAACCATGTGGGTTTAAGCAGCACAGAGATCCAGTTGGGGATAGTGAACTAGGTTTAGATAGACATTGATTACTAGAACACAACCGTGCAGAGATTTGGTCCATAGGGTCTTGGAATATGGTGTGAGCTTCTAGTAAAGTTGGTATGATGACTGGTTTTGCAGGAAATGTTATTTTCTTGTCTGCAAAACCATCATGGACAAGTGGCTTGGAGGAGGATCTAACCAGGGTCACATGTGGGCCTTGGTAGTCCTTAGGATGTTTAACAAGATGGTGCAAGTGCATTTTCCAAAAAATGCATATGGTTGGAGAAAAGGAGGCATTCAAAAATGTGATGTTGGAACTGTTTCCAGACTTAGCCAAATTTGGCAGTTTTGAGGAATTTGACTTAAGTATGAGAGGGGAAGTTCTTGGAGGAGTTGCAAGGTATCAGAGATTTAATCAGTGGTTGATAAGGAAGTGTAGAGTGAGTAGAAGAGATCCTTGCTTGATGTTGGTCTTAAGGATTTGGAACCATCTAGAATGGAGATCCTCAGAAAGGATCTAGTTGAGGGTTTTTAGATGTTCACTAAGTGGCTAGGGATCACAACAAGGTTTGCTTCCTTGCTTAGGTATTAATGATTGGAAAACATCTTGAGCCTAGTGATGAGCTTCTAAAGTAGCTCAATCTACTCCTAAGAAAACTATTCAAGCAGCAGATCAAGGAAACTCATCTTATACTAAGCATAACCACTAAGGAGGTTACCATCAAGCCTAGCTTGGGGTAAGGTTGGGGAATTTTGAAGAGGTTGAGTTTTGAACAAGGTGAGGGTTCTTAGTATCTCTACCAAGAGTAGAATCAAAAGCTTTGAAAGGAGTTTTGGGAAAACTACAAGTAAGATTAGGTGAGTGTTCTATCTTGAAAACATAAGGAGATTGTATTATATATCTCTCCATAGTTTTGTCAACAGAAGCTACTAAAATAGTTTTGGTTACACAGGCATCTTGGCTCATATTTTGAAGTGCCAGAACGTTTGAGAATATGTAAAGTAAGCCAAGATAGTTTTGGGTAAATAGCTTTTGTCAACTGAGGGTGAGGTAAGGAGAATCCTAAGATACACTTCATAAGCACAAGTGCAAACAATCAACAAGCAAGCATTGCACTAAAGCACAAGAAAAGTTTTTGTTCCCCCTGATTTTTGCATTCTGGTCAACTAGTCAGGGTTGCTGAAATTGGGATGTTACAGGCAGGGTGCCCGGAAGAGCTTCAGATCCCTCCCGATCTAGGGATGGAGATGACAGCGACTATAGACTCTTTCGTGGATTTTTGATCGGGTAGTTAGGGTTTACGTCCCGAGGGCATCCTATAGTCGGAAGGGGAGGCCGAGGGGGTGCCTGGGCTGGCCACACCACCCCCTGGCACGGGCCAGGCCTGGCCACGCGGCCAGGTGGTGTGGCCGCCCTCTGGCCCCTCTCTGTCTCGTATTCTAGCACTTGATGGCATCCCAAAAAATAGGCACTTTGGCTTTTGTCCCGTCCAATTCCGAGAATATTCATTTTCTGACTTTCCTGGAACCAAAAACAGCAGAAAACAGGCAGCTGACACTGTGGCTCTTGTTAATAGGTTAGTCCAAGAAATCATATGAAAAGTACTCTAAAGTTGGAACAAAACACAAGAAAGTGGATAAAACCAAGCATGGAACATCAAAAATTATAGATACATTTGCAATATATCAACATCCCCAAGCTTAACTCCTACTCGTCCTCGAGTAGGTAAGTGATAAAAAGAAAGAATAATTTTTGAGGTGACATGCACCATCAAAGACTTGATCAAAGTATTTGTAAAACATTCAAAGCTGGGATCATAGTACTTCAATCATAACATGAAAGACAAAGTTCTAGCAATAAGCAAAGAAACTATGATGCAACATGAAAAAGGCACAAACAAAAGATTCATGAATAACAATGCTTTGCAAGACGTTTGTTTGTTTCCCATAAAGAAAACATATCATAATAGTATTCAGCTTGTCCCTCAATAGAGTAGCAAATTTAAATGCATAGGACACCTTCGAAGTTCATAAGAATGACTAGATACAATAGTTTAAAACAAGCAATATCAAAGTATGCATCAATCAACTAGTCTTGGGACAATGCACATAGAACTAAGAACGGCCACTATGCTCTCAAAGTTGGTGCATAAAGATAGAAAGTGGAGACTCAATATAATGGTGGAAGAAAGGCCTTTATAAAAGGAAGTAGGGATTCAAGTCTCATAAAGAGCTTCCAAAAATTATGGTACTTATAGCTTTCAGCTCTCATTGCCCTATCATAAGCATCTTGAAGTGATTAATGTTAAAGTGAAGAAACTATGGTGTACATACTTGACGAAGTATAAGTTAGAAATCTCATGTCCCTTGTATACGAGGTCCGCTCCTCATGCTACTCAAGTTTAGTCACCGGTAAGTTCTTGTCATCGTAAGTACATGTGTATCATAGAGAACCGCCAACGGGGTACCCCTTGCCCGATGATACGGAAGAATCCCCATATCAAAATGACAAGGCAAGCAGACAACAAGCATCTCAACATTCTTCTTATTTACCATGGGAAGATGGTGCTTTTTTTATCTCTTTCCTCTTTTCATAATCTTTTTTTTTCTCTTTTTTCTCAATATAGGACTCTTTTTTTTATAAGAAGAATGCTTCATAGACAGCTCATTATGGTTACGCTGCAGGTTTCCACCATGTCAGCATGGATTAGACCAGCGGCCCAGGCGTTTCTCTAACAGATATACATAACTCCATGGACTTACAAGCTCCCCTTTCATTTCACACCGACGACATCCATATACAAAAGAGCATGATATTAACTAGGTACAAGTACCAAGTGCAATGTTGAAAGCGTTCCCCATGAAAGCATGGTTCTGCTAATTCCCAACAAATAAGTGCAAGCATATACAACATAGAACACGCAATGGTTCAAGTTTATTAAGGGCAAAAAAAGTAAAGTGTGCCATCAAGTTCGTGAGAGCTTTAATCGCTAGTTTTCTCATAACAAGTTTAATTTGGAAGGTAAACAAAAGCATGAATATACTTGGAATAGCATAAGCTAGTAGGTAGGTATGGTGGACTCTTTGGAATAACTTAGTTTAGGGAGTTGGATGCATGAGTGGAACTCATACTTTGTTGTGGAGGCTAGCAAAAGACTGGGAGCGACAAACTAAGAGAGCAATAATGGCCATAATCATGCAGAGCGACAAAACATCATTAATCAAAGCATAAAGTGATACTACAAGTTGAAAACTAAAGGATCATAAAGTCTATGGTGACTTGAGATAGTCATAACATGGTGTGAGAATGTGCCAAGTCAACCCAAATAAAGCATCAAAGGAGAATACCACTATACTATGCTTTAATATGCTAAAACAACGCATGATTCCTCCAAGGCACATTAATCAATCTCAATTGTTTATAAGCATAAATCCAAAACAATACCAAGCATGGCATGACAAAGCATAGCCACAGTCAAAAACGAGCTCTTTTTACCACATGAGTATGAACTTTCCTACTCTTTTCCAAACAAAACCAAACCATTTGCAAACCAATGTATGAAATAGGGAGTCCAACCAATTTATTCAGAAAACTAATCAAAGAAAGCAAACTAAAAACCAAAACAAAAATGAAAAAGAAGACGCTCCAAGAACAACACAACTGTGCATGAAACAATAAAAATGAAGTGTTTGGAAGAAACCTGGGATTTTTATCGATGAAGAAAGGGATGCCTTGGGCATCCCCAAGCTTTGACACTTGTACTTCTTGGATATTTCTTGGGGTGACATGCATGACATATCCAAGCTTGAGCTTTAGTCCATCCTTCATCTCATTACTCATTCCTTCCATACAGCTGAAATTTTTTCCTTCATATAAAACTTCACACAATCTTTATTAGTAATATTAGTGCACTCAAGTAGATAAGTCTTAAGGTTCAGTTCTAACACCAAATAAACTTCCACTAGAACACTAGCTACTGTAGCACTTCCCTCAAAAATCTCAATTCCTCAAAATAACTCAAGAAGGAACCAACAAGAAGCAAATGCAGAAAATGGCAGAAATCTGTCAAAACAGACCAGCAGGTAAAGACGAATTTTTTCGAAGACCTTCTATTTCTCAAATCAAAAAGTGTTGCACTAACGAAAGTTATATAACAACCTGGGTCAGAAGCACAAAAATTCACGCCTCAAAAAGTCGTTCATAGATTTTACAAGAATTTTTACGGTGAAGCATAGAAATCTGTTTCGGGACAGCAACTTTTCCAAACATTACTTCTCTCTTATTAGAGGTTTCTCTTGGCACAAAAAGCAAATAAAAAGGATAAGGAGAGGTAATTACAGAGGTAATAACTTCCAAGACTCATATAAAACTTGTGGGTTATCTCACAATAAGTATTTTTCTTTAACGCATTTAAGTTAGGCATAAGAAGCAAGGAAAGAATCAAGTGTTCTCAAATGAAGAAGCATTTAAACCAACTTTCTTACCCTTACCTCTCTTATTTTTATTCTTAACCTTGGGGAAAATATTATTTTTTGGTGGAGAAGAAAGGTTCATGGTCCCCTTTTCCACATCTATTATTGCTCCAAGGAGTTCTAATAGGGACCTTCCAAGTGTAATTTGTCCTTTTCCTGCACATTCAATAACAAGATAATCAATAGAAATCGTTTTCCCAAGGATCTTTGTAAACACTCCTTCATCTATTCCAAGAGGTAATATGGTAGTATTATTAGCAAGAGATATTTATTTTCCTCCTTCATTAAGCCCCCAAGTATTTAGAGATTTATAAATATCTTTGGGCATGAGGAAAAATTCAGACATGATATCACAACGAGCTTGAAAAGTTTTAGTGTTCATCTCAATCTTTACTGTAGGGAACCACTTTGATGGTTCAGATATTATTGGAACATAATTTTGATGCTCCCTAAGCTTATTATAGCAACTTTCTAAGCTAGTAGTGCTAGTCTCAATAGTGTTCAACCTAGCAAATATTTTTGCGAAAGAAATATCAGTTTGGCTAGGCATGTTGTAAGTGAGGATCAATGTCTTTATAGCATTAATAGCATCATCCTCATTACATTGGAGGAAATCTCCTCCCACAACAGCATCTAAAGCATATCTATAGCAAAGAGCAATCCCAAGGTAAAAACTGCTAAGGAACAAGCTTTGAGTCATTTTAGGCTCAGTTTTTTCATGTAGATCAGAGATTCTAGACCAAGCTTCTTTAAAACTTTCCTCAATTCCTTGTTTAAAAGTGAAATTCATTTCCTCGGGTGACATAGTGATTGGAGCAAGGCTAGACATAATGGCAACTTAGGATAGGGACTAATTTTTTTGTGTTTTTGATAAAGAAAGCAAACTAGTAAAACTAATTTTTTTTTGTGTTTTTGAAAAGAAAGAAAACTAGTAAAACTAATTTTTTTGTGTTTTTGAATAACAAAACAAGCAAATAAAGCAAAAAGAAACTAAGCAAAACAAAAACAACAAAGTAAAGAGATTGGTTATGAGGGACTCCCCTTGTGAAGATGTCCTTGACTCCCCGGCAACGGCGCTAGAAAAATGCTTGATGGCTCAATGCACGGTGCCTAGAAATATGCTTGATGGCGGTGTTGATGTAGAGCTCGTTGGGAACCCCAAGAGGAAGGTATGATGAGCATAGGAGCAAGTTTCCCTCAGTTATGAAACTAAGGTTTAATCGAACCAGTAGGAGCAAGGAAACACCCCAAAGGTGTTACTAGCTAAGCTTTGGCAGGGCGAACTACCGGTGCTAGTAGAAACATGGAGACCTGCACAACACAACCACAGAACTTTGTCCCCAACTTGCGATGAGGTTGTCAATCTCACCATGTTTTGCGGAAAACAGAGGATTAAACATATCGAATGGAAAGAAGTAAAAGTTTGCAGAAAGTAAACACAAAACAGTAAAAGATTGTAGATTGTATGTAAAAGACAAGGACCGGGATCCATAGTTCACTAGAGGTGGCTCTCCTTAGATAGATAACATGCTGGGTGAACAAATTACAGCGGGGCAATTGACAAACATCGGGAAAGCAATACATGCATATACTAATCATCTTGACTCCTTTCAGACTTGATTGGGCATTACAACATAATACATAGACCACCACCCAACTGCATCTATGACTAATAATCCACCTTTAGGTTATCATGCGAACCCCCTCCAGTATTAAGTTACAAGCAACAGATTATTGCTTTACGAACTACACGTAAAGTAAACAATATGATTGTTCTATGAATAAAGGATTGTTGTTTTCTCCCTAATAGCAACAACACATCAAGTACCTTAGAGATTTCTATCACTTCCCCAGATTACAAGAGGCATAAACCCACTATTGAGCATAAATACTAACTCTTGGAGTTTCTAGCATCTACTTGGCCAAGATAGCTACTAACAACGGAAAGCATGCAAGATCACAAATAGCAAAGACATGATAGAATCAATAATCAATCTGAAATAGCATCTCTATATTCATCGGATCCCCGAAAACACAACATGCAGAATTACAAATAGATGATCTTGATCATGAACGGAGCTCACAAGATCTAGACATGAAAGCACAAAGGAGGAGAACCAACCATCTTGCTACTACATGGATCCATAGTCCAAGGATGAACTACTCACGCATCACACCGGAGGCTTGCATGATGATGAAGAAGGCCTACAGGGTGAATTACCCTCTCCGGCAGGGTGTCGGGAAGAGCTTCAGATCCCTCCTGATCTAGGGATGGAGATGACGGCGGCTACAGACTCTTTCGTGGATTTTTGATCGGGTACTTATGGTTTACGTCTTGAGGGCATCTTATAGTCGGAAGGGGAGGCCGAGGAGGTGCTAGGCCTGGCCGCACGGCCGGGTGGTGTGGCCGCCCTCTGGCCCCTCTCCATCTTGTATTCTGGCACTTGATGACATCCGGAAAAATAGGCACTTTGGCTTTTGTCCCGTCCAATTCTGAGAATATTCATTTTCTGACTTTCCTGGAACCAAAAATAGCAGAAAATAGTCAGCTTGCACTGTGGCTCTTGTTAATAGGTTAGTCCAAGAAATCATATGAAAAGTACTCCAAAGTTGGAACAAAACACAAGAAAGTGGATAAAACCAAGCATGGAACATAAAAAATTATAGATACATTTGCAATATATGAGTCTGTTCTTCTCACAAACCACATAAGGATACACCAGTGTCATTGGATGTGTGTTCTTTTCATGAACCACACCTAGTGTCATTGCATTGGTGTTCTTCTCACAAACCACACATGGATCCACCAGTGTCATTGCATGTCTGTTCTTTTCACAAAACCACAGAGAGAGTCATTGCATGTCTGTTCTTTCCACAAACCACATATGGATCCACCAGTGTCACTGGCTGAGTGTTCTTTTCACAAACCATATCTAGATTCATTGCATGTCTGTTCTTTTCACAAACCACAACTACAGTCATTGCATGTCTGTTCTTCTCACAAACCACATACGGATACACCTGTGTCATTGGATGAGTGTTCTTTTCATGAACCTCACCCAGTGTCATTGAATGTGTGTTCTTCTCGCAAACCACACATGTATCCACCAGTATCATTGCATGTCTCCTATTTCCATTAACCACACCGAGTGTCATTGAATGTGTGTTCTTCTCACAAACAACACATGGATCCACAAGAGTCATTGCATGTGTGTTCTTCTCACAAACCACACATGGATCCACCAGTATCATTGGATGTGTGTTCTTTTCACAAACCACAGCGAGAGTCATTGCATGTATGTTCTTTCCACAAACCACACATGGATCCACCAGTGTCATTGCATGTGTGTTCTTTTCATGAACCACAGCCAGAGTCATTGCATGTGTGTTCTTCTCATAAACCAGACATGGATCCACCAGTGTCATTGCATGTGTGTTCTTTTCACAAACCATAGCTAGAGTCATTGCATGTCTCTTCTTTCCACAAACCACATATGGATCCTCTAGTGTCACTAGATGTGTGTTCTTTTCACAAACCACAACTATAGTCATTGCATGTCTGTTATTTTCACAAACCACAGCTAGAGTCATTGCATGTCTGTTCTTTCCACAAACCACATATGGATCCACCAGTGTCATTGGATGAGTATTCTTTTCATGAGTCACACCCAGTGTCATTGCATGTGTGTTATGCTCACAAACCACACATGGATCGACCAGTGTCATTGCATGTCTGCTCTTTTCATTAACCACACCTAGTGTCATTCCATGTGTGTTTTTCTCACAAACCACACATGGATCCACCAGAGTCATTGCATGTGTGCTCTTCTCACAAACCACATAAGGATACACTAGTGTCATTGGATGTGTGTTATTTTAATGAACCACACCCGGTGTCATTGCATGTGTGTTCTTCTCATAAACCGAACGATCCACCAGTGTCATTACATGTGTGTTCTTTTCATGAACCATAGCTACAGTCATTGCATGTGTGTTCTTCTCAGAAACCACACATGGATCCACCAGTGTCATTGCATGTCTGTTCTTTTCATGAACCATAGCTAGAGTCATTGCATGTCAGTCTTCTCACAAACCACATAAGGATACACCAGTGTCATTGGATGTGTGTTCTTTTCATGAACCACGCCCAGTGTGATTGCATTTGTGTTCTTCTCACAAACCACACATGGATCCACCAGTGTCATTGCATGTCTATTCTTTTCACAAACAACAGACAGAGTCATTGCATGTCTATTCTTTCCACAAACGACACGTGGATCCACCAGTGTCACTTGATGTGTGTTCTTTTCACAAACCATAGTTAGAGTCATTGCATGTCTGTTCTTTTCACAAACCACAACTACAGTCATTGCATGTTTGTTCTTCTCACAAACCACATATGGATACACCTATGTCATTGGATGAGTGTACTTTTCATGAACCACACCCAGTGTCATTGAATGTGTGTTCTTCTCACAAACCACACATGCATCCACCAGAGTCATTGCATGTCTCCTCTTTCCATTAACCACACCGAGTGTCATTGCATGTGTCTTCTTCTCACAAACAACATATGGATCCACCAGAGTCATTGCATGTCTATTATTTCCACAAATCACACATGGATCAACCAGTGTCATTGCATGTGTGTTCTTTTGATGAACCACAGCCAGAGTCATTGCATGTGTGTTCTTCTCACAAACCACACATGGATCCACCAGTGTCATTGTATGTCTGTTCTTTTCACAAACCACAGCTAGAGTCATTGCTTTTCTATTCTTTCCACAAACAACATATGGATCCACCAGTGTCATTGGGTGAGTGTTCTTTTCAAGAACCACACCCAGTGTGATTGCATGTGTGTTTTTCTCACAAACCACACATGGATCCACCAGTGTCATTGCATGTCTGATCTTTTCATTAACCACACCCAGTGTCATTGCATGTGTGTTCTTCTCACAAACCACACATGGAGCCACCAGTGTCAGTAGATGTGTGCTCTTCTCACAAACCACATAAGGATACACCTGTGTCATTGCATGTCTGTTCTTTTCATGAACCACACCTAGTGTCATTGCATGTGTGTTTTCTCACAAACCACACAAGGATACACCAGTGTCATTGGATGTGTGTTATTTTCATGAACCACAACCAGAGTCATTGCATGTGTGTTCTTCTCACAAACCACAAATGGATCCACCAGTGTCATTGCATGTCTGTTCTTTTCATAAACCACAGCTAGAGTCATATCATGTCTATTCTTCTCACAAACCACATAAGGATATACCAGGGTCATTGGATGTGTGTTCTTTTCATGAACCACACCCAGTGTCATTGCATTTGTGTTCTTATCACAAACCACACATGGATCCACCAGTGTCATTGCATGTCTGTTCTTTTCACAAACCACAGACAGAGTCATTGCATGTATGTTCTTTCCATAAGCCACGCATGGATCCACCAGTGTCACTGGATGTGTGTTCTTTTCACAAACCATAGCTAGAGTCATTGCATGTCTGTTCTTTTCACAAACCACAACTACAGTCATTGCATGTCTGTTCTTCTCACAAACCACATACGGATACAGTTGTGTCATTGGATGAGTGTTCTTTTCATGAACCACACCCAGTGTCATTGAATGTGTGTTCTTCTAACAAACCACACATGCATCCACCAATGTCATTGCATGTCTCCTCTTTCCATTAACCACACCGAGTGTCATTGCATGTGTGTTCTTGTCACAAACAACACATGGATCCACCAGAGTCATTGCATGTGTGTTCTTATCACAAACAGCACATGGATTCACTAGTATCATTGGATGTGTGTTCTTTTCACAAACCACAGCCAGAGTCATTGCATGTCTGTTCTTTCCACAAACCACGCATGGATCCACCAGTGTCATTGCATGTGTGTTCTTTTCATGAACCACAGCCAGAGTAATTGCATGTGGGTTCTTCTCACAAACAACACATGGATCCACCAGTGTCATTGCATGTCTGTTCTTTTCACAAACCACAGCTAGAGTCATTGCATGTCTGTTCTTTCCACAAACCACATATGGATCCACCAGTGTCACTGGATGTGTGTTCTTTTCACAAACCACAACTATAGTCATTGCATGTCTGTTCTTTTCCCAAACCACAACTAGAGTCATTGCATGTCTGTTCTTTCCACAAACCACATATGGATCCACCAGTGTCATTGGATGAGTGTTCTTTTCATGAGCCACACCCAGTGTCATTGCATGTGTCTTCTTCTCACAAACCACACATGGATCGACCAATGTCAATGCATGTCTGCTCTTTTCATTAACCACACCAAGTGACATTGCATGTGTGTTCTGCTCACAAACCACACATGGATCTACCAAAGTCATTGCATGTGTGCTCTTCTCACAAACCACATAAGGATACACAAGTGTCATTGGATGTGTGTTCTTTTAATGAACCACACCCGGTGTCATTGCATGTGTGTTCTTTTAATGAACCACACCCGGTGTCATTGCATGTGTGTTCTTCTCATAAACTGCACGATCCACCAGTGTCAATACATGTGTGTTTTTTCATGAACCATAGCTAGAGACATTGCATCTGTGTTCTTCTCAGAAACCACACATGGATCCACCAGTGTCATTGCATGTCTGTTCTTTTCATGAACCACAGCTAGAGTCATTGCATGTCTGTTCTTCTCACAAACCACATAAGGATACACCAGTGTCATTGGATGTGTGTTCTTTTCATGAACCGTACCCAGTGTCATTACACGTGTGTTCTTCTCACAAACCACACATGGATCCACCAGTGTCATTGCATGTCTATTCTTTTCACAAACCACAGCTAGAGTCATTGCATGTCTATTCTTTC
>CAJUXJ010000150.1:51474-65065 GCA_910589775.1 Avena eriantha
TAGATCGGTTTTGTACAAAGTTGATTGGATCAACTGTACTCAGGGGAATGGATGATCTGGTTTCCGTGATCTAACTGCTAAGATCGTGAACGACATACCCCTACCAGTCGGTTTCCGCCATCGGGGTAGACTGTGGACACGTAAACCTGGATGCAGTGATCGAAGGTCAAAGGGTTTGATCGAATCGGAGTCCGGATCGGATTTGGGTAAAATTGTTTTATCCGATGATGAAATCCATGTCCGGACCGCTGGCTCGCCCTGTCGTAGCGCTATAGATGTCGTTGCGAGTTTCACAACGCCAGTAGATATCATATCTATGCATAACTTGTTTTTGCAGGATGATGTTGTGAATGGTATGGCTTATGTGCATGTGATGTTGTGTAATCCGTACGTGATCTGCGTATCACGGTTTTTGTCAGCCGGCTGGAGCCTAGGTGCTGTCATCTTATTGTATAACGGCCTGCGCGTTGGATTCTCTGTGTAATTTACATTACTAGCTAGTGTAGCTGTTTGGAGAATCCGGATGGCATGGAAGTCGGTGTACAAGTTGGCTACATGGTGTAAGATGGCATGTGACAAGAGTTGACACGAGTCGGATTACAGG
The DNA here is from genome assembly GCA_910589775.1 of Avena eriantha. Classification (NCBI taxonomy): domain Eukaryota; kingdom Viridiplantae; phylum Streptophyta; class Magnoliopsida; order Poales; family Poaceae; genus Avena; species Avena eriantha. The sequence goes on from CAJUXJ010000150.1 coordinate 52,079, forward strand.
CTTTATGGAGATGGAGATCGCCATGAAGAGAGCCATACCATTTCACATTATAATTGTTTTTATTTTGTTTTATTGTTATGTCTCTATTTTACCTCTATTAGATAGTTGGTAGAATATAATCCCTCAAAGAAGGTCTAGTCGGTTTCCCTGCCAATGCTTGCACCATCACAAGTCAGACATTTTTGGTAGTGGGCTCATAAATTGAGGTGCTATCAATTCTTTCCGACTAGGTGGGTTCGAGTCGGACTCTTATAGCGGAAGCACTTGGTAATCTATACAGGTCTATCACAACGGTTGTGGGACTTGGGGAAAAGTCGGATGGGAGCCGGGGCATGTGATGCCACCCATCCAACAGGAGTGGTATGAGATACGATTGGCAAGGAGTTGTCTACCTAGATCACTTGACGGCTAGCGGTGATGCTAAATCTCACTAGTCGACTTGCTTATTTAGGGTCCTGAATCGCTAAGTAACCATCGGAGGGGTGTTGGTTCTAGTGGGAGCATAAATATTAAAGTGTTTAATATGCTTGCTCTTTTACGGATACATGTCTTAAGTGTTTTGCATATTTTCTGTTGTAGATCAATGGCACCTAGCAGTCTTCCTCAGATTTCTGGTTTTGCTTTGAGAACCATATTAGAGAAAGATAAGCTGAATGGAACTAATTTCACGAACTGGTATCGTAATCTAAGAATTGTTCTCAAACAAGAAAAAAGGGATCGTGTCCTAGACAACCCACTTCCAGCTGAGCCGGATGAGAATGCGACTGTCGCAGGCACCAATGCCTACCGTCGGATTTGTGATGAATCTACGGAGATTAGCTGTCTTATGCTTGCTCACATGGAACCGGACTTGCAGCAGCAGTTCAAGAATGTTGAGGCCTACGATATGATCGAAAGGCTCAAAAGTATGTTCCAGGCTCAGGCAAAGACTGAGAGGTATCATGTCTCTCAGGCTTTGTTGAGCTGCAAGCTTAAGGATGACGATCCACTGAGTCTGCATGTGATCAAGATGGTTGGTTATGTGCAGTCTCTAGAAAGGCTTGGCTACCCCATTAGCGAAGAGTTTGCTATGGACATAATTCTGAACTCTCTTCCTAGTGCGTATGGCCAGTTCATATCGAACTACCACATGCATGGTATGGATAAGAAGCTCACTGAATTACATGGGATGCTCAAGCAGGCTGAGGCGGATCTCAAGAAAGGTGCCAGTCAAGTGTTGATGGTACAAAACAAGGCTAAGTTCAAGAAGAGTTCTTGGACTAAGAAGAAGAAGGCAAAGTCAGGAGGTAAGGCGGTGGACCCAGTCCAAAGCACTTCCTCAGGGACTAAGCCATCTCCTGCAGTCGGATCCACTTGCTTCTACTTCAAGTCGGATGGCCACTAGAAGAGGAATTGCAGCAAGTACTTGGCTGATAAAGCCAAGAGCGGAGGTGTGACTTCTGGCTCAGGTACGCTTGTTTGCAATGTTATAACATTTATCTTGCTGATGCACCTGGTAGTTCTTGGGTATATGATACCGGATCAGTCATTCACATCTGCAACTCGTTGCAGGGACTGGTAAGAACTAGGAGCGTGGCAAGAGGTGAGGTTGACATTAAAGTCGGAAACAAAGCGAGAGTCCCTGCATTTGAAGTCGGCACAATGCAACTTCATTTACCTTCTTGATTCATAATGGAGCTAAATAATTGTGATTATGTTCCAGTGCTTAGTCGAAATATCATTTCTGCCTCATGTTTGATGAGACAGGGCTATGAGTCGAATATTAAGAATAATGGTTGTTCTTTATATTTGAATGATATGTTTCATGGCTTTGCGCCTGTCCGGGACGGGTTATTTATTTTGAATCTTGAGGGTGAATCTGTCTATAACATAAATGTGAAAAGGTTGAAACCGAATGATCTAAATATGACTTACTTTTGGCATTGTCAGCTTGGTCATATAAGTTGGAAACGCATGAAGAAGCTCCATGATGATGGACTCCTAACTTCCTTCGACTTGGAGTTGTTCGAGACATGCGAATCCTGCCTTCTTGGCAAGATGACCAAGACACCTTTTGCAAAGAGTTGTGAAAGGGCGTCTGACTTATTGGGACTAGTACATAGTGATGTATGTGGCCCAATGAGCACGACAGCCAGAGGTGGTTATGAGTACTTCATTATCTTCACTGATTATTTGAGTAGGTATGGATATATCTACTTGATGAAACATAAGTCGGAAGCCTTTGAAAAGTTCAAGGAATTCCAGAATGAGGTACAAAATCAACTTGGCAAGAAAATAAAGTTTCTTCGGTCGGATCGAGGAGGCGAGTACACACATCCAATGATAGTGGTGTATCCTTATGTGGTTTGTGAGAAGAACAGACGTGCAGTGACTCTAGCTATGGTTCATGAAAAGAACATACATGCAATGACACTGGTGGATCCATGTGTGGGTTGTGAGAAGAACACATATGCAATGACTCTGGCTGTGGTTCATGAAAATAACACGCATCCAATGACACAGGTGGATCCATATGTGGTTTGTGGAAAGAACAGACATGCAATGACTCTAGCCGTGGTTTGTGAAAAGAACAGACATGCAATGACACTAGTGTATCCTTATGTGGTTTGTTAGAAGAGCACGCATACAGTTAGACTGGTGGATCCATGTGTGGTTTGTGAGAAGAACACACATGCAATGACACTGGGTATGGTTAATGAAAAGAGCAGACATGCAATGACACTTGTGGATCCATATGTGGTTTGTGAGAAGAACACACATGCAATGAGACTTGGTGTGGTTCATGAAAAGAACACACATCCAATGACAGTGGTGTATCGTTATGTGGTTTGTAAGAAGATCAGACATGCAATGACTCTAGCTGTGGTTCATGAAAATAACAGACATGCAATGACACTACTGGATCCATGTGTGGTCCGTGAGAAGAACACACATGCATTAACTTTGGCTGTGGTTCATGAAAAGAACACACATGCAATGACACTGGTGGATCCATGTGTGGTTTGTGGAAATAACAGACATGCAATGACTCTGGCTGTGGTTTGTAAAAAGAACACACATCCAATGACACTGGTGGATCCATGTGTTGTTTGTGAGAAGAACACACATGCAATGACACTGGGTGTAGTTAATGAAAAGAGTAGACATGCAATGACACTGGTGGATCCATTTGTGGTTTGTGAGAAGAACACACATGCAATGACACTGGGTGTGGTTCATGAAAAGAACACTCATCAAATGACACTGGTGGATCCATATGTGGTTTGTGAGAAGAACAGACATGCAATGACTCTAGCTGTGGTTTGTGAACAGAACATACATGCAATGACTCTAGCTATGGTTTGTGAAAAGAACACACATCCAGCGACACTGGTGGATCCATGTGTGGTTCGTGGAAAGAACAGACATGCAATGACTCTGGCTGTGGTTTGTGAAAAGAACAGACATACAATGACATTGGTGGATCCATGTGTGGTCCGTGAGAAGAACACACATGCAATGTCACTGTGTGGTTCATGAAAAGAACACACATCCAATGACAGTGGTGTATCTTTATGTGGTTTGTGAGAAGAACAGACATGCAGTGACTCTAGCCGTGGTTCATGAAAAGAACATACATGCGATGACACTAGTGGATCCATGTGTGGGTTGTGAGAAGAACACATATGCAATGACTGTGGCTGTGGTTCATGAAAAGAACACACATCCAATGACACAGGTGGATCCATATGTGGTTTGTGGAAAGAACAGACATGCAATGACTCTAGCTGTGGTTTGTGAAAAGAACAGACATGCAATGACACTGGTGTATCCTTATGTGTTTTGTTAGAAGAGCACGCATCCAGTTACACTAGTGGATCCATGTGTGGTTTTTGAGAGGAACACACATGCAATGACATTGGGTATGGTTAATGAAAAGAGTAGACATGCAATGACACTGGTCGATCCATGTGTGGTTTGTGAGAAGAACACTATGACACTAGGTGTGGTTCATGAAAAGAACACTCATCCAATGACACTGGTGGATCCATATGTGGTTTGTGGAAAGAACAGACATGCAATGACTCTAGGTGTGGTTTGTGAAAAGAACAGAGATGCAATTACTCTACATGTGGTTTGTGAAAAGAACACACATCCAATGACACTGGTGGATCCATATGTGGTTTGTGGAAAGAACAGACATGCAATGACTCTAGCTGTGGTTTGTGAAAAGAACAGACATGCAATGACACTGATGCATCCATGTCTGGTTTGTGAGAAGAACACACATGCAATGACACTGGGTGTGGTTCATGAAAAGAAACACACATCCAATGACACTAGTGTATACTTATGTGGTTTGTGAGAAGAACAAACATGCGATGACTCTAGATGTGGTTCATGAAAAGAACAGACATGCAATGACACTGGTGGATCCATGTATGGTTTGTGAGAAGAACACACATGCAATGACTCTGGCCGTGGTTCATGAAAAGAACACACATGCAATGACACTAGTGGATCCATGTATGGCTTGTGAGAAGAACACACACGCAATGACACTGGGTGTGGTTCATTAAAATAACACACATCGACTAGCACTGGTGTATCCTTATGTGGTCTGTGAGAAGAGCACTGATGACCCACAAGTATAGGGCGTGTATCACAGTATTTTCGAGGGAAGTGAAACCCAATTTATTGATTCGACACAAGGGGAGCCAAATAATATTTATAAGGCTAAACAACTAAGTTGTCAATTTACCTGCACCTGGAAACAATCTTGCTCACAGTAGTTTATCAGTAGCAACAGTTTTGTAGTAGGAATAGTAAAGTAACAACAGTAGCAAAACAAAGACAGTAGTAACAAAAAGCAGTAAATAGTGGGATTCGAGTGTGGTAGGAATAGGGATGGATGGGTGTTGCATGGACAAGACAATTCACATAGCAATCAGAAAATAGGGCAATTGTAGATAAATAAGATAAAGCATCCAAGTACTAGACAATCCTAGGCATGTGCTCCATATATAGTCATACGTGCTCGCAATGAGAACTTGCACATCTTTTGTCCTGCCAGCCCGTTTGCAGTGGGGCCTCTAGGAAACTACTGGCAATTAAGGTGCTCCTTTAAATAGAGCACCGGAGCAAAGCATTAACACTCCGTGAACACATGTGATCCTCACATCAAAGCCATACCCTCCGGTTATCCTGATTTCCGTCACTTCGGGGCCATTGGTTCCGGACAACAACGTGTGTATACAACTTGTAGATAAGACCAGAAACAATACTATCATAATGAATCAATAATAAGTCCAGATCTGAAATCATGGCACTCGGGCCCTAGTGACAAGCATTAAGCACAACAAGTCGCAACAAAGTCATAAAGCACTAATAAAAGATACTAGGCACCATGCCCTAACAATCTGATGCCATTACATGAACGATCTCATCCAATCCCTACCATCCCCATAGCCTAAAGCGGGGGATTACTCACTCATATATGGGGGAAACATGAATGGTCGATGGAGAAGCGATGGTGATGATCTCCTCCAATTCCCCGTCCTGGCAGGGTGCCAGAACGGAGTTTCTGGTGCTGTTTCATGGAATCTCGTGGTGGCCGCGGAGCGGAACTCCTTCTGGAAAAACGTCGAAAACCCCCAGAGTTTTTAGGTCAGAAGGCTTCTTATAGGTGAAGAGGGAGACCGAGGGAGTGCCTGGGGCCACCACACCATGCCCTGGCGCAGCCAGGCCCAGCCCGCGCCTAGGGGTGGTGTGGCTAGCCCCTAGCCCTCCTCCGTCTCGTATTCTGGCTCCTGGAGTCTTCTGGAAAAATAGGCACTTTGGCTTTTGTCCTGCCCAATTCCGAGAATATTCATTTTCTGACTTTCCTGGAACCAAAAACAGCAGAAAACAGGCAGCTGGCACTGTGGCTCTTGTTAATAGTTTAGTCCAAGAAATCATATGAAAAGTACTCCAAAGTATGGACAAAACACAAGAAAGTGGATAAAACCAAGCATGGAGCATCAAAAATTATAGATACATTTGCAATGTATCAACATCCCCAAGCTTAACTCTTGCTCGTCCTCGAGTAGGTAAGTGATAAAAACAAAGAATAATTTTTGAGGTGACATGCACCATCAAAGACTTGATCAAAGTATTTGTAAAAATTCAAAGCTGGGATCATAGTACTTCAATCATAACATGAAAGATAAAGTTCTAGCAATAAGACAAAGAAACTATGATACAACATGAAAAGGCACAAACAAAAGATTCATGAATAACAATGCTTTGTAAGACGTTTGTTTATTTCACATAAAGAAAACAAAGCATAGTGGCATTCAGCTTGTCCCTCAAAGAGTAGCAAACATAAATGCATAGGACACCTTCAAAGTTCACAAGAGTGACTAGATACAAATAGTTTAAAACAAGCAATATCAAGGTATGCATCAATCAACAAGTCTTGGGACAATGCACATAGAACTAAGAATGGCCACTATGCTCTCAAGAAAGTGCTCAAAGAATGTGTGGAGACTCAACAAGGAAATGAAAAGGTTTTGAATAGTTTGAAAGGCTTCCAAATGCTAAAAGTATGGTACTCATTAGCTTTGAGCTCTCATTGCCCCTATCATAAGCATCTTTAAGGTGATTAAAGTTAAAGTGACACAACTAAGAGGATATGCTTGACAAGTTATAAATCGAAGTCTCATGCCCCTTACTTACGAAGACCGATCCTCATGCTACTCAACTTCAGTCACAAGTAAGCTCTTGTCAATGTAAGTATATACGTATCATAGAGAACCGCCACCGAGGTACCCCCTGCACATGACATAGGAGCTATCCCATAATCAAAATGACAAGGCAAGCAGACAATGAGCATCTCATCGATCTTTTTATTTACTATGTGCATAGATTTTTATTGAGGATGCTTCATAGAATGCTCATTATGGTTATGCTGCAAGTTTCCACCATGATTAGGCATGGCTTAGGCTAGCGGCCTAGGTGTTTCTCTAACATACATACAAACTCCATGATCTTACAAATTCCACTTTTATTTCACACCGCCAGGATCCATAACCAAAAGAACATGATATCAACTAGGTACAAAGTACCTATGAAGCGTTGAAAGCGGTCCCCATGATACATGGTTCTGCTAACTTCAACTCATAAAGCGCAAGCATATGCACAACAAAGAAGGACGCAATGGTTCAGGTTTATTAAATGCAAGAAAATAAAGTGTGCCATCAAGTTCGTGAGAGCTTTACTAACTAACTTTCTCATAAGAAGCAAACATTTTATTCGGAAGAAAACAAGGCATATTGAATATGCACGGAAGTAGCAAATGATGCTAATAGGTAGGTATGGTGGACACTTTGGCAATATTTGGTTTTAGGGAGTTGGAAACATGAGTAAAACATACTCAGTGAAAGTGAAGGCTAGTAATAGTAAGGGAGCGACAAACGAGAGAGCAATAATGGCCATAATCATGCAGAGCGACAAAACATCATTGATCAAAGCATAAAGTGATAGTACAAGTTGAAAACTAAAGGATCATAAAGGCTTATGGTGACTTGGGATAGTCATAACAAGGTGTGAGCATGTGCCAAGTCAACCCAAATAAAGCATCAAAGGAGAATACCACAATACTATGCTTTAATATGCTAAAACAACGCATGATTCATCCAAGGCACATTAAAAAATCTCCCAATCATTACTTCTCTCTCATTAGAGGTTACTCTTGGCACAAAAAGCAAATAAAAAGGATAAGGAGCGGTTATTACAAAGGTAATAACTTTCAAGACTCATCTAAAACTTTTTGGTTATCTGGCAATAAGTACTTTTCTTTAATGCCTTTAAGTTAGGCATAAGCAAAAACTAGAATGGATAGAATAGAAGTAAACAAAAATAATCATAGTGAAAACATTGTTTTGTTCAATGAAATCCTTTTGTTAACTAGGTTGATCAGGTCTTGCTACCAAAAAAAATTTCATATGAGACAAAACTTTGTATTCCACTAATGATTATGTTACCTCAACCTTGATAGCAATGGTCCCAATCATAATAGTTTCAAATTGTTCTCTTGGTATGGGACAATATATTTCTCCAACTTGAATGCCCTCAACATGTTCAATTGAATTCAAACCATAAGTCCTTTCAATATTCTTGAGGAAATAGACAATGTGTTCCTTGTCATTAACATTGAAGGTCACCTTCCCTTGATTATAATTAATAACAGCTCCTGCGGTATTTAAGAAATGGTCTCCCAAGAATAATAGACATATTATCATCTTCAGGCATAAAAGTTTGAGAGGATGCTCTCATAAGAAATATGAGTTGAAGTAAAAGAGAGCATCAAGGAGAAAATTCAAAACACATTTAAGTCTAACCCACTTACTATGCATAGGAATCGTGTAAGCAAATAACAAAGTGACAGGCATAGGGAGATAAAACAATAGTAACTTCAAAAATTTCAGCACATACAGAGGTGTTTCAATACCATGAAAACTTCTACAACCATATTTTCCTCTCTCATAATAATTTTCAGTAGCCTCATGAATAAATTCAACAATATAACTATCACATAAAGCATGCTTTTCATGATCTACAAGCACTAGAGCTTTATCATAAACATATTCAAAAGAATCCTCAGGAACATAACATTCATCCTTCTTTAGTAAGCATGGGGGACAATCAAATAATGTAAGGGATAAAGAGTTACTCTCATTAGAAGGTAGGCATGGGTAGCTAATTCATTCTTCCTCCTTTTGTTCATCACTCCCCTTCTCTTTTTCATCTAATGAGATTTCAGGTTCATCAATTTCTTCTTCCATAGGATCCCGCAAGGCATTAGTCTCTTCCATTTGTGGAAAGCATCTATTAAAATATTCAAGAATATAGCCATTTTCATCCTTGTAATTATCAAAGCAAAATTTAAGTATACCATAAACCTCATACTTATAAGGTGAATCATCAATCTTTTCAAGCAAACTAGCAAGTTCAAATGCACCCTTCCAAGGAATAAATTCCTCAATTTGTTCCACATCATAAAGGTCATAATTTCCCTTAACATAGGAAGATATGGTAACATTATCATTATACTCACATTGAAAAGGGAGGTGTTTGTACCTCCTACAGCAACAAGATTTATCAAAGCAATAAGTAACATTATAAGTAGAGCACACGTTTCTAGCAATGGTATACAATCTATCAATTTGTCCCCATAAGTGTTTCCCTTTTTGTGACAAGCGGTGTTCCTTATAATAATATTTTTCATCTTCCGTGAACCCACTTTGCCAATAAGATTCAGTTTCAAAGAAACCAACCATTGACAACAAGCATGATAAAGCAAGACAATAACAGACCAACGAAAATAACAACTAGAGTAGGAACCAATTTTTTATGTATTTTTGATAGAGAAACAAGCAAACAAGGAGAAAATAAACTTAGCTTGAACAATAGTGATTCCAAGTGAACTTGATAAATAAATCTATGCTCCCCGGCAACGATGCCAGAAAATAGTCTTGATGGCCCACAAGTATAGGGGGTGTATCGTAGTATTTTCGAGGGAAGTGAAACCCAATTTATTGATTCGACACAAGGGGAGCAAACGAATATTTATAAGCCTTAAAAACTGAGTTGTCAATTCAGCTGCACCTGGAAACAATCTTGCTCACAACAGTTTATCAGTAGCAACCGTTTTGTAGTAGGAATAGTAAATTAACAGCAGTAGCAAAACAAAGACAGTAGTAACAAAAAGCAGTAAATAGTGGGATTCGAGTGCGTTAGGCATAGGGATGGATGGACGGGCGTTGCATGGACAAGACAATTCACATAGCAATCAGAACATAGGGCAATTGCAGATAAATAAGATAAAGCATCCAAGTACTAGACAATCCTAGGCATGTGTTCCATATATAGTCATACGTGCTCGCAATGAGAACTTGCACAACATCTTTTGTCCTACCAGCCCATTTGTAGCGGGGCCTCTAGGGAACTACTGCCAATTAAGGTGCTCGTTTTAATAGAGCACCGGAGCAAAGCATTAACACTCCGTGAACACATGTGATCCTCACATCAAAGGCATACCCTCTGGTTATCCCGATTTCTGTCACTTCGGGGCCATTGGTTCCGGACAACAACGTGTGTATACAACTTGTAGATAAGACCAGAAACAATACTATCATAATGAATCAATAATAAGTTCAGATCTGAAATCATGGCACTCGGGCCCTAGTGACAAGCATTAAGCACAATAAGTCGCAAAAAAGTCATAAAGCACTAATAAAAGATACTAGGCACCATGCCCTAACAATCTGATGCCATTACATGAACGATCTCATCCAATCCCTACCATCCCCATAGCCTACAACGGGGGATTACTCACTCATAGATGGGGGAAACATGGATGGTCGATGGAGAAGCAATGATGATGATGATGGCGATGATCTCCTCCAATTCCCCATACCGGCAGGGTGCCAGAACGGAGTTTCTGGTGCTGTTTCGTGGAATCTCGTGGTGGTAGCGGAGCGGAACTCCTTTTGGAAAAACGTCGAAAACCCCTGGAGTTTTTAGGTCAGAAGGCTTCTTATAGGCGAAGAGGGAGACCGAGGGGGTGCCTAGGGCCACCACACCATGCCCTGGCGCGGCCAGGCCCAGCCCGTGCCTGGGGGTGGTGTGGCCAGCCCCTGGCCCTCCTCCGTCTCTTATTCTGGATCCTGGAGTCTTTTGGAAAAATAGGCACTTTGGCTTTTGTCCCGTCCAATTTCGAGAATATTCATTTTCTGACTTTCCTGGAACCAAAAACAACAGAAAACAGGCAGCTGGCACTGTGTCTCTTGTTAATAGGTTAGTCCAAGAAATCATATGAAAAGTACTCCAAAGTGTGGACAAAACACAAGAAAGTGGATAAAACCAAGCATGGAGCATCAAAAATTATAGATACATTTGCAATGTATCAAGCACACATGCAATGACTCTGGTGGATCCATGGGTGGTTTGTGAGAAGAACACACATGCAATGTCACTGGGTGTGGTCAATGAAAAGAGCAGGGATGCAATGACACTGGTGGATCCATGTGTGGTTTGTGAGAAGAACACACATGCAATGACACTAGGTGTGGTTCATGAAAAGAACACTCATCCAATGACACTGGTGGATCCATATGTGGTTTGTGGATAGAACAGACATGCAATGACTCTAGATGTGGTTTGTGAAAAGAACAGACATGCAGTGACTCGAGTTGTGGTTTGTGAAAAGAACACACATCCAGTGACACTGGTGGATCCATATGTCGTTTGTGGAAAGAACATACATGCAATGACTCTAGCTGTGGTTTGTGAAAAGAACAGACATGCAATGACACTGGTGGATCCATCTGTGGTTTGTGAGAAGAACACACATGGAATGACACTGGGTGTGGTTCATGAAAAGAACACAGATCTAATGACACTAGTGTATCCTTATGTGGTTTGTGAGAAGAACAAACATACAATGAATCTAGCTATGGTTCATGAAAAGAACAGACATGCAATGACACAGGTGGATCCATGTGTGGTTTGTGAGAAGAACACACATGCAATGACACCGGGTGTGGTTCATGATAAGAACTCACATCCAATGACACTGGTGTATCCTTATCTGGTTTGTGAGAAGAGCACACATGCAATAACACTAGTGGATCCATGTGTGGTTTGTGAGAAGAACACACATGCAATGACACTGGGTGTAGTTAATGAAAAGAGTAGACGTGCAATGACACTGGTGGATCCATTTGTGGTTTGTGAGAAGAACACACATGCAATGACACTGGATGTGGTTCATGAAAAGAACACTCATCAAATGACACTGGTGGATCCATATGTGGTTTGTGAGAAGAACAGACATGCAATGACTCTAGCTGTGTTTTGTGAACAGAACATACATGCAATGACTCTAGGTATGGTTTGTGAAGAGAACACACATCGAATGACACTAGTGGATCCATGTGTGGTTTGTGGAAATAAAAGACATACAGTGACTCTGGATGTGGTTTGTGAAAATAACAGACATGCAATGACACTGGTGGATCCATATGTGGTTTGTTTGAAGAACACACATGCAATGGAACTAGGAGTGGTTCATGAACATATCACACATCCAATGACACTAGTGTATCCTTATGTGGTTTGTGCGAAGAACAGAAATGCAATGACTCTAGCTGTGGTTCGTGAAAAGAACAGACATGCAATGACACTGGTGGATCCATGTGTGGTTTGAGAGAAGAACACACATGCAATGACTCTGGTTGTGGTTCATGAAAAGAACACACATGCAATGACACTGGTGGATCCATGTGTGGTTTGTGAGAAGAACACACATGCAATGACACTAGGTGTGGTTCATGAAAAGAACACTCATCTAATGAAACTTGTGTATCCTTATGTGGTTTGTGAAAAGAGCACACACGCAATGACACTAGTGTATCCTTATGTGGTTTGTGAGAAGAACAGACATCCCATGCCACTTGGTGTGGTTAATGAAAAGAGCAGACATGCAATGACACTGGTGGGCCATGTGTGTTTTGTGAGAAGAATACACCTGCAATGACACTGGGTGTGGTTCATGAAAAGAACACTCATCCAATGTCACTGGTGGATCTATATGTGTCTTGTGGAAAGAACAGACATGCAATGACTCTAGTTGTGGTTTGTGAAATGAACAGACATGCAATAACTCTAGTTGTGGTTTGTGAAAAGAATACACATCCAGTGACACTAGTGGATCCATATGTGGTTTGTGGAAAGAACAGACATGCAATGGCTTTAGCTGTGGTTTGTGAAAAGAACAGACATGCAATGATACTAGCTGTGGTTCATGAAAAGAACACGCATCCAATGACACTGGGTGTGGTTTCTGGAAAGAATAAACATGCAATCACTCTATATGTGGTTTGTGAAAAGAACACACATGCAATGACACTGGTGGATCCATGTATGGTGTGTGAGAAGAACACACATGCAATGACACTAGGTGTG
>CAJUXJ010000150.1:66065-103206 GCA_910589775.1 Avena eriantha
TTTATTTATCAAGTTCACTTGGAATCACTATTGTTCAAGCTAAGTTTATTTTCTCCTTGTTTGCTTGTTTCTCTATCAAAAATACATAAAAAATTGGTTCCTACTCTAGTTGTTATTTTCGTTGGTCTGTTATTGTCTTGCTTTATCATGCTTGTTGTCAATGGTTGGTTTCTTTGAAACTGAATCTTATTGGCAAAGTGGGTTCACGGAAGATGAAAAATATTATTATAAGGAACACCGCTTGTCACAAAAAGGGAAACACTTATGGGGACAAATTGATAGATTGTATACCATTGCTAGAAACGTGTGCTCTACTTATAATGTTACTTATTGCTTTGATAAATCTTGTTGCTGTAGGAGGTACAAACACCTCCCTTTTCAATGTGAGTATAATGATAATGTTACCATATCTTCCTATGTTAAGGGAAATTATGACCTTTATGATGTGGAACAAATTGAGGAATTTATTCCTTGGAAGGGTGCATTTGAACTTGCTAGTTTGCTTGAAAAGATTGATGATTCACCTTATAAGTATGAGGTTTATGGTATACTTAAATTTTGCTTTGATAATTACAAGGATGAAAATGGCTATATTCTTGAATATTTTAATAGATGCTTTCCACAAATGGAAGAGACTAATGCCTTGCGGGATCCTATGGAAGAAGAAATTGATGAACCTGAAATCTCATTAGATGAAAAAGAGAAGGGGAGTGATGAACAAAAGGAGGAAGAATGAATTAGCTACCCATGCCTACCTTCTAATGAGAGTAACTCTTTATCCCTTACATTATTTGATTGTCCCCCATGCTTACTAAAGAAGGATGAATGTTATGTTCCTGAGGATTCTTTTGAATATGTTTATGATAAAGCTCTAGTGCTTGTAGATCATGAAAAGCATGCTTTATGTGATAGTTATATTGTTGAATTTATTCATGAGGCTACTGAAAATTATTATGAGAGAGGAAAATATGGTTGTAGAAGTTTTCATGGTATTGAAACACCTCTGTATGTGCTGAAATTTTTGAAGTTACTATTGTTTTATCTCCCTATGCCTGTCACTTTGTTATTTGCTTACACGATTCCTATGCATAGTAAGTGGGTTAGACTTAAATGTGTTTTGAATTTTCTCCTTGATGCTCTCTTTTACTTCAACTCATATTTCTTATGAGAGCATCCTCTCAAACTTTTATGCCTGAAGATGATAATATGTCTATTATTCTTGGGAGAACCATTTCTTAAATACCGCAGGAGCTGTTATTAATTATAATCAAGGGAAGGTGACCTTCAATGTTAATGACAAGGAACACATTGTCTATTTCCTCAAGAATATTGAAAGGACTTATGGTTTGAATTCAATTGAACATGTTGAGGGCATTCAAGTTGGAGAAATATATTGTCCCATACCAAGAGAACAATTTGAAACTATTATGATTGGGACCATTGCTATCAAGGTTGAGGTAACATAATCATTAGTGGAATACAAAGTTTTGTCTCATATGAAATTTTTTTTGGTAGCAAGACCTGATCAACCTAGTTAACAAAAGGATTTCATTGAACAAAACAATGTTTTCACTATGATTATTTTGTTTACTTCTATTCTATCCATTCTAGTTTTTGCTTATGCCTAACTTAAAGGCATTAAAGAAAAGTACTTATTGCCAGATAACCAAAAAGTTTTAGATGAGTCTTGAAAGTTATTACCTTTGTAATAACCGCTCCTTATCCTTTTTATTTGCTTTTTGTGCCAAGAGTAACCTCTAATGAGAGAGAAGTAATGATTGGGAGATTTTTTAATGTGCCTTGGATGAATCATGCGTTGTTTTAGCATATTAAAGCATAGTATTGTGGTATTCTCCTTTGATGCTTTATTTGGGTTGACTTGGCACATGCTCACACCTTGTTATGACTATCCCAAGTCACCATAAGCCTTTATGATCCTTTAGTTTTCAACTTGTACTATCACTTTATGCTTTGATCAATGATGTTTTGTCGCTCTGCATGATTATGGCCATTATTGCTCTCTCGTTTGTCGCTCCCTTACTATTACTAGCCTTCACTTTCACTGAGTATGTTTTACTCATGTTTCCAACTCCCTAAAACCAAATATTGCCAAAGTGTCCACCATACCTACCTATTAGCATCATTTGCTACTTCCGTGCATATTCAATATGCCTTGTTTTCTTCCGAATAAAATGTTTGCTTCTTATGAGAAAGTTAGTTAGTAAAGCTCTCACGAACTTGATGGCACACTTTATTTTCTTGCATTTAATAAACCTGAACCATTGCGTCCTTCTTTGTTGTGCATATGCTTGCGCTTTATGAGTTGAAGTTAGCAGAACCATGTATCATGGGGACCGCTTTCAACGCTTCATAGGTACTTTGTACCTAGTTGATATCATGTTCTTTTGGTTATGGATCCTGGCGGTGTGAAATAAAAGTGGAATTTGTAAGATCATGGAGTTTGTATGTATGTTAGAGAAACACCTAGGCCGCTAGCCTAAGCCATGCCTAATCATGGTGGAAACTTGCAGCATAACCATAATGAGCATTCTATGAAGCATCCTCAATAAAAATCTATGCACATAGTAAATAAAAAGATCGATGAGATGCTCATTGTCTGCTTGCCTTGTCATTTTGATTATGGGATAGCTCCTATGTCATGTGCAGGGGGTACCTCGGTGGCGGTTCTCTATGATACGTATATACTTACATTGACAAGAGCTTACTTGTGACTGAAGTTGAGTAGCATGAGGATCGGTCTTCGTAAGTAAGGGGCATGAGACTTCGATTTATAACTTGTCAAGCATATCCTCTTAGTTGTGTCACTTTAACTTTAATCACCTTAAAGATGCTTATGATAGGGGCAATGAGAGCTCAAAGCTAATGAGTACCATACTTTTAGCATTTGGAAGCCTTTCAAACTATTCAAAACCTTTTCATTTCCTTGTTGAGTCTCCACACATTCTTTGAGCACTTTCTTGAGAGCATAGTGGCCATTCTTAGTTCTATGTGCATTGTCCCAAGACTTGTTGATTGATGCATACCTTGATATTGCTTGTTTTAAACTATTTGTATCTAGTCACTCTTGTGAACTTTGAAGGTGTCCTATGCATTTATGTTTGCTACTCTTTGAGGGACAAGCTGAATGCCACTATGCTTTGTTTTCTTTATGTGAAATAAACAAACGTCTTACAAAGCATTGTTATTCATGAATCTTTTGTTTGTGCCTTTTCATGTTGTATCATAGTTTCTTTGTCTTATTGCTAGAACTTTATCTTTCATGTTATGATTGAAGTACTATGATCCCAGCTTTGAATTTTTACAAATACTTTGATCAAGTCTTTGATGGTGCATGTCACCTCAAAAATTATTCTTTGTTTTTATCACTTACCTACTCGAGGACGAGCAAGAGTTAAGCTTGGGGATGTTGATACATTGCAAATGTATCTATAATTTTTGATGCTCCATGCTTGGTTTTATCCACTTTCTTGTGTTTTGTCCATACTTTGGAGTACTTTTCATATGATTTCTTGGACTAAACTATTAACAAGAGCCACAGTGCCAGCTGCCTGTTTTCTGCTGTTTTTGGTTCCAGGAAAGTCAGAAAATGAATATTCTCGGAATTGGGCAGGACAAAAGCCAAAGTGCCTATTTTTCCAGAAGACTCCAGGAGCCAGAATACGAGACGGAGGAGGGCTAGGGGCTAGCCACACCACCCCTAGGCGCGGGCTGGGCCTGGCTGCGCCAGGGCATGGTGTGGTGGCCCCAGGCACTCCCTCGGTCTCCCTCTTCACCTATAAGAAGCCTTCTGACCTAAAAACTCTGGGGGTTTTCGACGTTTTTCCAGAAGGAGTTCCGCTCCGCGGCCACCACGAGATTCCATGAAACAGCACCAGAAACTCCGTTCTGGCACCCTGCCAGGACGGGGAATTGGAGGAGATCATCACCATCGCTTCTCCATCGACCATTCATGTTTCCCCCATATATGAGTGAGTAATCCCCCGCTTTAGGCTATGGGGATGGTAGGGATTGGATGAGATCGTTCATGTAATGGCATCAGATTGTTAGGGCATGGTGCCTAGTATCTTTTATTAGTGCTTTATGACTTTGTTGCGACTTGTTGTGCTTAATGCTTGTCACTAGGGCCCGAGTGCCATGATTTCAGATCTGGACTTATTATTGATTCATTATGATAGTATTGTTTCTGGTCTTATCTACAAGTTGTATACACACGTTGTTGTCCGGAACCAATGGCCCCGAAGTGACGGAAATCAGGATAACCGGAGGGTATGGCTTTGATGTGAGGATCACATGTGTTCACGGAGTGTTAATGCTTTGCTCCGGTGCTCTATTTAAAGGAGCACCTTAATTGCCAGTAGTTTCCTAGAGGCCCCACTGCAAACGGGCTGGCAGGACAAAAGATGTGCAAGTTCTCATTGCGAGCACGTATGACTATATATGGAGCACATGCCTAGGATTGTCTAGTACTTGGATGCTTTATCTTATTTATCTACAATTGCCCTATTTTCTGATTGCTATGTGAATTGTCTTGTCCATGCAACACCCATCCATCCCTATTCCTACCACACTCGAATCCCACTATTTACTGCTTTTTGTTACTACTGTCTTTGTTTTGCTACTGTTGTTACTTTACTATTCCTACTACAAAACTGTTGCTACTGATAAACTACTGTGAGCAAGATTGTTTCCAGGTGCAGGTAAATTGACAACTTAGTTGTTTAGCCTTATAAATATTATTTGGCTCCCCTTGTGTCGAATCAATAAATTGGGTTTCACTTCCCTCGAAAATACTGTGATACACGCCCTATACTTGTGGGTCATCAGTGCTCTTCTCACAGACCACATAAGGATACACCAGTGCTAGTCGATGTGTGTTATTTTAATGAACCACACCCAGTGTCATTGCGTGTGTGTTCTTCTCACAAGCCATACATGGATCCACTAGTGTCATTGCATGTGTGTTCTTTTCATGAACCACGGCCAGAGTCATTGCATGTGTGTTCTTCTCACAAACCATACATGGATCCACCAGTGTCATTGCATGTCTGTTCTTTTCATGAACCACATCTAGAGTCATCGCATGTTTGTTCTTCTCACAAACCACATAAGTATACACTAGTGTCATTGGATGTGTGTTTCTTTTCATGAACCACACCCAGTGTCATTGCATGTGTGTTCTTCTCACAAACCAGACATGGATGCATCAGTGTCATTGCATGTCTGTTCTTTTCACAAACCACAGCTAGAGTCATTGCATGTCTGTTCTTTCCACAAACCACATATGGATCCACCAGTGTCATTGGATGTGTGTTCTTTTCACAAACCACATGTAGAGTAATTGCATCTCTGTTCTTTTCACAAACCACACCTAGAGTCATTGCATGTCTGTTCTTTCCACAAACCACATATGGATCCACCAGTGTCATTGGATGAGTGTTCTTTTCATGAACCACACCTAGTGTCATAGTGTTCTTCTCACAAACCACACATGGATCGACCAGTGTCATTGCATGTCTACTCTTTTCATTAACCATACCCAATGTCATTGCATGTGTGTTCCTCTCAAAAACCACACATGGATCCACTAGTGTAACTGGATGCGTGCTCTTCTAACAAAACACATAAGGATACACCAGTGTCATTGCATGTCTGTTCTTTTCACAAACCACAGCTAGAGTCATTGCATGTCTGTTCTTTCCACAAACCACATATGGATCCACCTGTGTCATTGGATGTGTGTTCTTTTCATGAACCACAGCCACAGTCATTGCATATGTGTTCTTCTCACAACCCACACATGGATCCACTAGTGTCATCGCATGTATGTTCTTTTCATGAACCACGGCTAGAGTCACTGCATGTCTGTTCTTCTCACAAACCACATAAAGATACACCACTGTCATTGGATGTGTGTTCTTTTCATGAACCACACAGTGACATTGCATGTGTGTTCTTCTCACGGACCACACATGGATCCACCAATGTCATTGTATGTCTGTTCTTTTCACAAACCACAGCCAGAGTCATTGCATGTCTGTTCTTTCCACGAACCACACATGGATCCACCAGTGTCGCTGGATGTGTGTTCTTTTCACAAACCATAGCTAGAGTCATTGCATGTATGTTCTGTTCACAAACCACAGCTAGAGTCATTGCATGTCTGTTCTTCTCACAAACCACATATGGATCCACCAGTGTCATTTGATGAGTGTTCTTTTCATGAACCACACCCAGTGTCATTGCATGTGTGTTCTTCTCACAAACCACAAATGGATCCACCAGTGTCATTGCATGTCTACTCTTTTCATTAACTACACCCAGTGTCATTGCATGTGTGTTCTTCTCACAAACAACACATGGATCCACCAGTGTCATTGGATGTGTGTTCTTTTTACAAACCACAGCCAGAGTCATTGCATGTCTGTTATTTCCACAAACCACACATGGATCCACCAGTGTCATTGCATGTGTGTTCTTTTCATGAACCACAGCCAAAGTTAATGCATGTGTGTTCTTCTCACGGACCACACATGGATCCAGTAGTGTCATTGCATGTCTGTTATTTTCATGAACCACAGCTAGAGTCATTGCATGTCTGATCTTCTTACAAACCACATAACGATACACCACTGTCATTGGATGTGTGTTCTTTTCATGAACCACACCAAGTCTCATTGCATGTGTGTTCTTCTCACAAACCACATATGGATCCACAAGTGTCATTGCATGTCTGCTCTTTTCATTAACCATACCCAGTGTCATTGCATGTGTGTTCTTCTCACAAACCACACATGGATCCACCAGTCTAACTGTATGCGTGCTCTTCTAACAAACCACATAAGGATACACTAGTGTCATTGCATGTCTGTTCTTTTCACAAACCACGGCTAGAGTCATTGCATGTCTGTTCTTTCCACAAACCACATATGGATCCACCTGTGTCATTGGATGCGTGTTATTTTCATGAACCACAGCCAGAGTCATTGCATATGTGTTCTTCTCACAACCCACACATGGATCCACCAGTGTCATTGCATGTATGTTCTTTTCATGAACCATAGCTAGAGTCACTGCACGTCTGTTCTTCTCACAAACCACATAAGGATACACCACTATCATTGGATGTGTGTACTCGCCTCCTCGATCCGACCGAAGAAACTTTATTTTCTTGCCAAGTTGATTTTGTACCTCATTCTGGAATTCCTTGAACTTTTCAAAGGCTTCCGACTTATGTTTCATCAAGTAGATATATCCATACCTACTCAAATAATCAGTGAAGATAATGAAGTACTCATAACCACCTCTGGCTGTCGTGCTCATTGGGCCACATACATCACTATGTACTAGTCCCAATAAGTCAGACGCCCTTTCACAACTCTTTGCAAAAGGTGTCTTGGTCATCTTGCCAAGAAGGCAGGATTCGCATGTCTCGAACAACTCCAAGTCGAAGGAAGTTAGGAGTCCATCATCATGGAGCTTCTTCATGCGTTTCCAACTTATATGACCAAGCTGACAATGCCAAAAGTAAGTCATATTTAGATCATTCGGTTTCAACCTTTTCACATTTATGTTATAGACAGATTCACCCTCAAGATTCAAAATAAATAACCCGTCCCGGACAGGCGCAAAGCCATGAAACATATCATTCAAATATAAAGAACAACCATTATTCTTAATATTCGACTCATAGCCCTGTCTCATCAAACATGAGGCAGAAATGATATTTCGACTAAGCACTGGAACATAATCACAATTATTTAGCTCCATTATGAATCAAGAAGGTAAATGAAGTTGCATTGTGCCGACTTCAAATGCAGGGACTCTCGCTTTGTTTCCGACTTTAATGTCAACCTCACCTCTTGCCACGCTCCTAGTTCTTACCAGTCCCTGCAACGAGTTGCAGATGTGAATGACTGATCCGGTATCATATACCCAAGAACTACCAGGTGCATCAGCAAGATAAATGTTATAACATTGCAAACAAGCGTACCTGAGCCAGAAGTCACACCTCCGCTCTTGGCTTTATCAGCCAAGTACTTGCTGCAATTCCTCTTCTAGTGGCCATCCGACTTGAAGTAGAAGCAAGTGGATCCGACTGCAGGAGATGGCTTAGTCCCTGAGGAAGTGCTTTGGACTGGGTCCACCGCCTTACCTCCTGACTTTGCCTTCTTCTTCTTAGTCCAAGAACTCTTCTTGAACTTAGCCTTGTTTTGTACCATCAACACTTGACTGGCACCTTTCTTGAGATCCGCCTCAGCCTGCTTGAGCATCCCATGTAATTCAGTGAGCTTCTTATCCATACCATGCATGTGGTAGTTCGATATGAACTGGCCATACGCACTAGGAAGAGAGTTCAGAATTATGTCCATAGCAAACTCTTCGCTAATGGGGTAGCCAAGCCTTTCTAGAGACTGCACATAACCAACCATCTTGATCACATGCAGACTCAGTGGATCGTCATCCTTAAGCTTGCAGCTCAACAAAGCCTGAGAGACATGATACCTCTCAGTCTTTGCCTGAGCCTGGAACATACTTTTGAGCCTTTCGATCATATCGTAGGCCTCAACATTCTTGAACTGCTGCTGCAAGTCCGGTTCCATGTGAGCAAGCATAAGACAGCTAATCTCCGTAGATTCATCACAAATCCGACGGTAGGCATTGGTGCCTGCGACAGTCGCATTCTCATCCGGCTCAGCTGGAAGTGGGTTGTCTAGGACACGATCCCTTTTTTCTTGTTTGAGAACAATTCTTAGATTACGATACCAGTTCGTGAAATTAGTTCCATTCAGCTTATCTTTCTCTAATATGGTTCTCAAAGCAAAACCAGAAATCTGAGGAAGACTGCTAGGTGCCATTGATCTACAACAGAAAATATGCAAAACACTTAAGACATGTATCCGTAAAAGAGCAAGCATATTAAACACTTTAATATTTATGCTCCCACTAGAACCAACACCCCTCCGATGGTTACTTAGCGATTCAGGACCCTAAATAAGCAAGTCGACTAGTGAGATTTAGCATCACCGCTAGCCGTCAAGTGATCTAGGTAGACAACTCCTTGCCAATCGTATCTCATACCACTCCTGTTGGATGGGTGGCATCACATGCCCCGGCTCCCATCCGACTTTTCCCCAAGTCCCACAACCGTTGTGATAGACCTGTATAGATTACCAAGTGCTTCCGCTATAAGAGTCCGACTCGAACCCACCTAGTCGGAAAGAATTGATAGCACCTCAATTTTATGAGCCCACTACCAAAAATGTCTGACTTGTGATGGTGCAGCATTGGCAGGGAAACCGACTAGACCTTCTTTGAGGGATTATATTCTACCAACTATCTAATAGAGGTAAAATAGAGACATAACAATAAAACAAAATAAAAACAATTATAATGTGAAATGGTATGGCTCTCTTCATGGCGATCTCCATCTCCATAAAGCCTGTAATCCGACTCGTGTCAACTCTTGTCACATGCCATCTTACACCATGTAGCCAACTTGTACACCGACTTCCATGCCATCCGGATTCTCCAAACAGCTACACTAGCTAGTAATGTAAATTACACAGAGAATCCAACGCGCAGGCCGTTATACAATAAGATGACAGCACCTAGGCTCCAGCCGGCTGACAAAAACCGTGATACGCAGATCACGTACGGATTACACACATCACATGCACATAAGCCATACCATTCACAACATCATCCTGCAAAAACAAGTTATGCATAGATATGATATCTACTGGCGTTGTGAAACTCGCAACGACATCTAAGGCGCTACGACAGGGCGAAGCCAGCGGTCCGGACATGGATTTCATCATCGGATAAAACAATTTTACCCAAATCCGATCCGGACTCCGATTCGATCAAACCCTTTGACCTTCGATCACTGCATCCAGGTTTACGTGTCACAGTCTACCCCGATGGCGGAAACCGACTGGTAGGGGTATGTCGTTCCACGATCTTAGCAGTTAGATCACGGAAACCAGATCATCCATTCCCCTGAGTACAGTTGATCCAATCAACTTTGTACAAAACCGATCTATCTCATAGATCGACCACCAAAACTGCAATTAGATCCAATCTAACGCCAACTGCATATCACATATGCGCGATCTCGAGCCTAAAACCAGAAGCTAACGCTCTGATACCACTGTAGGGCCATGTAGAGATAAACAAAACTTTTCCCTACGTGGTGATCCCAAGATCCAGCTCAGGTAGAAGGCCACGAGGATTACCACTAGACGCGCAGTTGCGGAATTGATGAAGCACGTCGCTTGATGCAGTGCAGTCCTCGCGATCCGTTCCGGTTCCACGATCCACGATCCGTACTTTCTTCACGATCGTCGAAGTGCTGAACGTATAACACCTCCGCCGGTATCCACACGTACGAGGAGGAGCGCCGGCGATGGACTGCTAGGTCCAGTATGGCGGCGACAGGACGCACTAGGCCTAGGGTTTCCAACACATGGAGTGACCTAACACTTGTTCTCTAAGCACCTACGCCCCAGCTTATATAGGGAGTGAAAGTGGGATCCACTCACTTGTAGCCCAATCACTAAAAAGGCCTATATTAGCCACTGCAAGTCTCACTTGCTGACTAAGTCCATGTCTCTATTTGGGTCCAACCCAAATAGGTTTCCAGTTTGGGTCTAACCCAAACTTGCTCCCGCTCTTAAGTGTGTGACCCGACAGGCTCATGGTAACCCGAACATGATTCCGAGTCTCACTCGTGATCGATCAGTTGGTTGCAGCTCCTAGCAGAACATGCCAACTCCCAAGTACCAATAAGTCATGACGACATACCTTCCAATGTGACTTTAGTCTGAGTCCCTTTTGCCTCAAGATATACCTTGTCAAACTATAGGCGAATGATCATCATCCCTTAAATAGTCCGACTCTCTTTCTCGATCCGAGATAAGTGATTCATCCGACTAACTCTTAGTCGGTTGCCTCGGTTAACACTTAATCCGAGATGCGCATGGCCATGCTTTCCGAATCATATCTTTCGAGAGGGCCCAGAGAATATCTCTCCAGATGGAGGGGCAATATCCCGTCTTGGTTATTCACATCACGCAGCTTGATTCTCAGTCGACCCGAACTCCGCCTTTATAACTGCCCAGTGACGGAACAACGTTTGACAGAACCTAAGTCAGAGATCTTCAACTCGGATTGTGCAATAACCTCAGGTCTAAGGATTACATTGATTTAGACATGCAAATGATGACTTGTTCGTTGCATCTCAATATGGGTCAGTCCAACTCGCTAAACTCTTTAGCCGAATCCGTGTAAGTCGGAATAGCATCTCCATGCCCATGGCAAGTGGAACCTAGTCATCTGCCGACTTTCACATTGGTCCAAGTAGTGTGTCCGGCACAACCTCAATGACCAAGGACAATTAGTATGAACAATATGAATATGTAGTTCCACAATCAAATCACATATTCGATGATACATATCAGCAGTTCATACATGGACCATAACCTTATGAATACACAGGAATATCATCATACATGATTGCCTCTAGGGCATATTCCCAACAGAGTGTTCTTTCTACAAACCACATATGGATCCACCAGTGTTCACTGCATCTGTGTTCTTTCCACAAACCACTTATGGATCCACCAGTGTTCATTGCATGTGTGTTCTTTTTCAAAAACCACATATGGAAACACTAGAGTCATTGCATGTGTGTTCTTTTCACAAACCACATATGGACCCACTAGAGTCATTGCATGTGTATTCTTTTCACAAACCACACATGGATCAACCAATGACATTGCATGTGTGTTCTTTCCACAAACCACACATAGATCCACCAGTGTCATTGCATGTGTGTTCTTTCCACAAACCACATATGGATCAACCAGTGGTCATTGCATGCGTGTTCTTTCCACAAACCACACATGGATCCACTAGATTCATTGCATGTGTGTTCTTTTCACAAACCATACATGGATCCACCAGATTCATTGCATGTGTGTTCTTATACTAAAACCAGCACTAGAGTCATTGCATGTGTGTTATTTTCACAAACCACATATGGATCCACCAGTGTCATTGCATGTGTGTTCTTTCCACAAACCACATATGGAGCCACCAGTGTTCATTGCATGTGTGTTCTTTCCACAAACCACACATGGATCCCCTAGAGTCATTGCATGTGTGTTCTTTTCACAAACCACACATGGATCCACTAGAGTCATTGCATGTGTGTTCTTTCCACAAACCACACATGGATCAACCAGTGTCATTGCATGTGTGTTCTTTCCACAAATAACATATGGACCCACTAGAGTCATTGCATGTGTATTCTTTTCACAAATCACATATGGATCCACCAGTTGTAGCATCCCATCTGTCTAACATATGTAATGCTACATGGTCTAGTAATATAATTGCTACTTCCTACATATGATTGTTGCATCATAATTATATCATGCTCATGTCATTATGCCACCTTGCATTTGAGCATCATATAAAACCCTGTTCATTTGGTTCTTCTCTCATATGCATTATTAATTGCATTTGGCTCTTGATATATTTTATTTGGTTCTTCATAAATGCTTGATGCCCAAGTTGAGTTGGGGGCATATCTTTTATTCAACTCCACCACCTTTTCCTTGACACCACATTATAATTCCACCATCTAACTAAATATGAGCTTTGCACCTTATTGGGTTTTACCTCTAGCTCATATGGGTTGGGATGGATCCTTTTTACCACTCCACATGCTTCCATGCAAGCACCATGTTGTTTTCACATTTTTAATATGTGGAGCCACCTTTGCATGCTTTGTGAGTGGAACCCCTTTTTCTAGTTTCCATATGGATTATTATGAATGTATGCTCATGTGGAATATTTTTGGGACTATTAAACATCTAGTGGCTCATACACATTAGCAAGTCCAAACTATATTCAAATATGATCATCTCCATCTACTCCACATGGGACCTACTTTTAATTCCTTTTGCTTGGCCTTTACTCCACATTTTGGAGAATGCATGTGAATAATGCCATGATGCCTTACTATTGTTTTCACAAGATTAAAACATGGCATTTAATGCTTTTGCATGGGCCATGCAAAACCACCACCATCCCTTTTTTTCTTTGGTTCTCTTGGAATTGTGAGTGGATCTTAGTTCTTTGGGAATCAAGCCAAGTGAGCCCTTTTCTTTTACTCCACCATTCTTAGGGGACCACCATATTTGTTTTGTGGAGCCCTAGTGCATGCATATACAAGTGGAGTCCCTTTTTCTTAACCTAGATCCTCACCATCTTATTCTTTTCTCCCTTCCACCCTCATCTTGATCCATCATGCTTGGATGTGGCTTTGGTTGTCACCTACAAAAGATCTACATCTTCCCCTCCTTATCCATCACCCCACACATGTGCTTGATCATGTGAACCAAAAACCCTCGCCTCTCCATCCCTTTCACCTTCTTGCTTGATCTTGTTTTTGATCATGTTAAAACCCCTCAACACATCTCTCTCTCCCTTAAAACCCTAACCCTAGCCACCCTACTCCACCTTAACTTCTCCTTGCCGAGGCACCCCTCTCTTCCTAATCCCCCTCTCTAATCTAATCATCTACCCCACCACCCTAACCTACCGAGCTACCCCCTCCTTCCCCTAACCTAACCCGAGCTAACCCCAATCCTAGCTCCATGTCGAGCCCAACCCTAGCTCACCCTCTCTCTCTCTCTCGCTGCCACAAGAGCCCCACCCGAGCTACCCCGTCCTTCCTCTTGGCTGGCCCCAGCTACAGCCTCCTAGCCCTAACCCTGCCGAGCACGTGATGGTAGAGGAGAAAAGGTGGCCGAGCCACCTTTTTCCTCCACCACGTCTCCCCACGGCATCCCCCTCTCCCTCGCCCTTATCTACTCCCTCCCATCTCTCTCTCGTGCCCAGATCCGCCATGGACGCTGCGCCGTTCCTCCCTTCTCCCCCTGCCTCCACTTTCTTTCACCGCCGGCCACCGTCGGTGTGCACCACCGTCCCCTCGTTCCAGCAGGCGGGCGTGGCGTGGAGGTTGTCGAGGAAGCCAGCGAGGTCCCCTGCGACGCCCCTGTGCCCGCAAACGAGGAGGAGAAGGTCCAACCCCGCGGAACGCCGACCGAAACCCTAGCCGAGCATGCATCTACGTCGCCGACGATCCCCTGCGTCCCAAGCCGATCCGCCTCCACCAACAACCTCGCGGTGAGCCACCCTCCCTCTTTGACATCCTCTCTCTTGCCGTCGCTGCCTAGCCTCGCCGGACGTTGTGCCGAGCACTCTCTGTGCGCCGGCGAGCGTGAGCTTCTGCACGTCATCGCGCCGCGCAACCGCTTACCTGGTCGCCTAGTTCACTCCTGTCAACAACCCTCACCCACCGCACTGGTTCCGGCCTCTGCGGGCACGCCTAGGTCGCGGGATCGATTCCCCCCCCCCCCGCGCCGTGTTGGTCTGTCGAGCACCGACCCGTCGACAGACCTGAGAAGAAAAACAGTAGCGTGCGCAGTTTGCAAATAACCCCCCCCCCCACACACACACACACACACATACACCTTTTGCCTCAACCCGCAGTACCTAGGCCCACCAGACAGCCTCCCGTGGCAGTTTTGTGAAAAGGCTCCCTGGTTTTTGTAAACCTCAACCCGCAGCCCCTAGATCCCCCACGTGGCACCCCCTGGTTCGCTCGCTATCGTGTGGGCCTGCGAGCCCGCTGGCCCCATCTGTCAGTCGCATGGGCTAGCTCAGCTCGGGGTGCAAAACGTTTCTGCGCGCGGTTTTTCGCCAGCTCAGCGCGACCCCACCTGTCTGTGACTGTGGCTAAGTTAGGCTGTGTCAAAAAGTTTGGCTGTTTATCTCTTTAAATAAAATGATTTCAGAAATGTTTAAATTCAAATTTAAATATGTTTTTAATAACTTTTGAATTATAATTCCAAATAATACAAATGATATATGTTTTTGAATCAGAAAAATGTGAGGAATTCAAATATGCCATTCAAAATATTATTTGAGAACTTTAAATTTTCGAGGTGATTAAAATTACAATAAAATGCCCTTTTCTTAATTAATTAATAACTTTAAATCTATAACTCCAAATTCGACAAATAATATGTCTAAATCGATCAGCGCGACGGTCCGTTCTATCTATGCATTCCTTGTTCTGAATTGAAGCATGCATCATGTCTCTATTAAAAATCAGAACTGTTTATGGCAATAAAACTTGACCAAATAAAATGTTTTATTCTTGTACCCCACACCTCATCATGCCATGCTACTTTATTGCCATGCAAATTGTGCATCATTCATCATGGCATGCTTGTTTGCTTGACGCATTTTAATTCATATGCTTGTGCACATTATTTTTGTTGGCCCTTATTTGTTTGGTTCTTCTTCGAATAGATGCCCAGCAGGAGAATTATCAGGAATCACAGGAGTTCTACCCAGATCCATCTCTCGCTTCAACTGAGCTACCAGGTAAGCACTACCACATGCTTGCATACATATAGTACCTATTGCCTCTATCTTATTCTTGCATGATTGAGTCGCGATTGCATTAAATTGAATCCCAAGTACTGCATAGCCTTTACTTTTAAACCCCACCGAAGTTTGTTTTCCTCCATCCCATGAGCCATTACTACAGGAGTTGTTTGAGCCATGCGAGTCGTAGAAAAGCATGTGTAGGGTATGTGAGTGTCTGATGGATAACGAGGTACCGAAACAACTTAACCTGAGTAATAATGGGATAACTAATGAAAGAGGCACCGGTGAGCAATATCTGCTATTTGGTTTTTCATGCTCACTTGTGTCCTGTAGGACCCCGAGTACTTGATTCCTGTTCCTTGACTATTCGCACTATCCACATCCGGGAGGCCTTATGGACCCCCCTGAGCTAGAGCTTGATTCATCTCTATTTCTTGGGGCCACAAACTAGTTTGGGGTTTGATTTACTATCCTGTACTTATGCCATGCTTTACTGTTTTATTTAAGATTGTGCGTGGAGCACCTGTACTGTTTAAAAATTGCGGAGTGTTTTCGCGGTATCGACAAGCCCAGTCACATTTTTGGGTTCCTGGTCGTTTACAGCCATTGGCGCAAACCTTGAGTCCGTCTCGGAGTCAGCTAGCTTTGTTGCGGGTAGCTTAATGGGGTGGCCCCCTGAAATATTTCTGAATCCTGTGATCGCTTTGTCGTGAATGCCTCGTTGGGTTTTGAGTTGGTTTTTCCGAGGTTGATCGAGTGTGTGTTGCAATTTGTGCACCCCTGCAGGGTAAATCTTTCTAAAAGTTGTGTCCGCGGTTATGGACGACTTGGAGCACAGTTTCTCGATCATAGACAAGTATAACTAAAGTACCGCTTTTAATCTGACTAAATACCTGACTAGTAAGTAGTGCAACACTCATGGAATGGTTAATAAAACTACCAACGGATGGGTTGTTCGTCTGCTTTCTTGTTGGTAAGCGAGAAGGAGGATGGATCTGTTAATTATACTGTTATAATTGTTGTTACTAATTAACGGACATCCCTCTATCATTGGTTAGGCGGATGGTTAGCGAGTATCTATAGGCTTGTTAGTTATTATCTCTTGCTGCAATTGCGTCACCTCAGGTGTATGTCCCCTTTAGAGGCATAAAGACTTGCTGAGTACCCCTAGGGTCTCACACGATAAATTGTTTGATTCAGATGAACATGTGTATTCGCAAGATGGATACTGGGTGCAGGAGACGGATGATGTTGGCAACGATCACTTGGTGTAGAGATTCCGGGGATGGGGATCCGCGAGATCTGTGGGCGGGATGTGTTTATTTATGTGGCATCTTATGCCGATTTGCTTCTTATCCATACTCGGATCTTGTTTTCCGCTTCCGCCTGATACTCTGATGTTTGATGTATGAGGAGCTATCCTGAACTATTATCTATATCTAGGATATTTGGATCTTGCTGTATGGCGTTGCAATATTTCTATTTCTTTTAGATGGAATGGCTCTGTGAACAGTTGTATGGTGGCTTGCATACACACTCACTTGTGTATGTAGTTGATCCCTTCGCCTGCCGATTACGCCGCTCGTTCTTGTCCCGATGTTCTGGAAGTGGTTAGGACGGCCAATAGGTCTACCTGTGAGTGGCCCCTAGGCCCCACCGTACTATCTTAACCACTTCCGTCCATCTAGGCATGAAACTAAGAGCGTAATTCACCGAGGTAGTTACACCAGTGTTAATTGCATGTGTGTTCTTTCCACAAAACACACATGGACCCCCCTGAGTCATTGCATGTGTGTTCTTTTTACAAACCACATATGGACCACTTGAGTCATTGAATGTGTGTTCTTTCCACAAACGACACATGGATCAATCAGTGTCATTGCATGTGTGTTCTTTCCACAAACCACATATGGATCAACCAGTGGTCATTGCGTGTGTGTTCTTTCCACAAACCACACATGGATCCACTAGAGTTATTGCATGTGTGTTCTTTTCACAAACCACACATGGATCCACCAGAGTCATTGCATGTGTGTTCTTATACTAAAACCAGCACTAGGTCATTGCATGTGTGTTCTTTTCACAAACCACATATGGATCCACCAATGTCATTGCATGTGTGTTCTTTCCACAAACCACATATGGATCCACCAGTGTTCATTGCATGTGTGTTCTTTCCACAAACCACACATGGACCCCCCTGAGTCATTGCATGTGTGTTCTTTTCACAAACCACATATGGACCCACTTGAGTCATTGCATGTGTGTTATTGTCACAAACCACATATGGATCAACCAATGTCATTGCATGTGTGTTCCTGTCATGAATGGCACATGGATCAACCAGTGGTCATTGCATGTGTGTTCTTTCCACAAACCACACATGGATCCCCCTGAGTCATTGCATGTGTGTTCTTTTCACAAACCACATATGGATCAACCAATGGCATTGCATGTGTGTTCTTTTAACAAATCACATATGGATCCACCAGTGTTCATTGCATGTGTGTTCTTTTCGACAAACCACATATGGATCCACTAGACTCATTGCATGTGTGTTCTTTTCACCAAACCACATATGGATCCACTAAAGTCATTGCATCTGTATTCTTTTCACAAACCACACATGGATCAACCAATGGCATTCCATGTGCGTTCTTTCCACAAACCACACATGGATCCACCAATGTAATGGCATGTGTGTTCTTTCCACTAACCACATATGGATCAACCAGTGGTCATTGCATGTGTATTCTTTCCACAAACCACACATGGATCCACTAGAGTCATTGCAAGTGTGTTCTTTTCACAAACCACACATAGATCCACCAGAGTCATTGCATGTGTGTTCTTATTCTAAAACAAACACTAGAGTCATTGCATGTGTGTTCTTTTCACAAACCACATATGGATCCACCAGTGTCATTGCATGTGTGTTCCTATCATGAACCACACATGGATCAACCAGTGGTCATTGCATGTGTGTTCTTTCCACACACCACATATGGATCCACTAGAGTCATTGCATGTCTGTTGTTTTCACAAACCACATTTGGATCAACCAGTGTCATTGCATGTGTGTTCTTGCCACGAACCACATATGGATCAACCAATGTTCACTGCATGTGTGTTCTTTCCACAAACCACTTATGGATCCACCAGTGTTCATTGCATGTGTGTTCTTTTCCACAAACCACATATGGATCCACTAGAGTCATTGCATGTGTGTTCTTCTCATAAAACCACACATAGACCCACTAGAGTCATTGCATGTGTGTTCTTATATTAAAACAAGCACTAGAGTCATTGCATGTGTTCTTCTCACAAACCACATAAGGATCCACCAGTGTCATTGGATGTGTGTTCTTTTCATAAAATGGATCCTAACCTTAGGAGATCCCTACCCTTAGCCCCCCAATGGGTCCACCGTTAGACCGAGTCTTCTGGAAGGAACCCCATAACCCAGTTGTTCTGCTTGACGATTGTTACATACCGTTCGATCGGGGCGCTTGGACGATTGGGATGGTCTTCGTGAGAGCGATCCGCGAGTAGGCTGTTCTGGGGCATGATTGGCCATGCTTGCTCTGGACAAACTGGCATGTTGCGAGTGTCAGGACTCATGAGTTCATTGGGCTATATCCTAGTGTCACGTCCCCATTACTTCTCTTCCTTCCCTTCGAAGCCACTTGCCCCAATTCACTCCATCGTGCCGTAGCCGCAAGCCGACGACGTCCGTCGTCCGCAAATTCTCGGGTTGCTACCTTCATGCTAAGAAATCATTTTACAAGCTTTTGAACTTATCCTACATATTCCTGCTATTCGCCAATCTAACTGCTGATCTTTTTTCCGATTTCTTGACGAACTTTAGATGTGGTAGATGTTGCAGCCCAAGAATCTGGAGATCCTCGCGCACAACTTTGCAGCGACGTTCCCGCTCGTGTGCTCCCACCCAGGATGCTTTCGCCGTTACTCCTACCACGAGCTCTCGCTCCACGAGCTCGTGTGCCCGCACGGCGCGTCCTCCTGCATGGAGCCGGGCTGCAACTACACCGGCCCGCCAGTAGAGCTCGTCGTCCACCTTGTAGAGGAGCACTTGATCGAAGTGATTAGGATCTCGTATGGGCAAGCCCAACTTCTCCAAGAGAAGGTGCCCTTCACTAACTCGGCACGCCGCCGACTAATTTTCCAGGGGGGACGGCTCTGTTTTCGTCCTGACCATCACCGCCGGTGTTCCGGGAAACAGAGACGGGCCCACCGTCTAGTGTGCCATATGCGTCAGGTCGGTCTCGAACGCCTGGCCCGTATACACGGTGCGCATGTGGGCGAACGCCCAGCTACCATCGTCCGATAGCATTCTCGTGCTCGCCAAGGCGCCGATCTGCCCGACGCCGTGGGAGGTGGAGTATGCGGACCTAAGGTCGATCCTATGTGTGCCATCTCAGTACCTTGTCGGTGCTGGACCGAATAGTCAGATGCATTTCTACATTTGTATCGAGAAGACCGACAGGGAAATGTAGTACTTGTGTTGTCATTACTGTTAGACTTAAGCGATGATTCTCAGGTGTGTAGAGCATACGTGTTGTGCGAATGTACCCGAGTTGTAGTTTTTAGTACTCCTTAATAATTCGACGAGTTATTGGTCCAATCAGCTTGCTGTTGTCACATTGCAAAGTCTGCTTGCTCTGGACAGACTGGTAATACTGTGTGCTCCCGCACCCACATGTCAATGTCACGTGTTCCAAGGGCCCACCAGCTAGTGTCACGCCCCCTTCTCTTCCTTCCCCTCGAAGCCACTATCCCAACTTCTCTTCCATCCTGCCACTCCTGTCTAATGGTTGTAATCTGATTTTCATTGGATTGTTTACATGTAATCTACGTTGATAATGCAACATGCAAATGACACAGACACAATTTCTAAAGTGGAAGCACTCACACGCTGCTATTGCACATATTTCTCAATATAGCTCGACAAACCCATTACAATAATTGTACTCGCCCTAAACATAACCAAAATTGCAACCATCCTAAACAACATCTAAACCCACATCACATCGCTATCGTCGGAATCCACCTCGATTGGTGACACCGCCGTGCCCTTCCCAGCGACATCCACTCCCGCCCGTGGCTTACCCTTCGCCAAGGAGGCAACAATGGCGTTTTGCAAAGCTTCGTCCCCGTTGTCCTCCACATCGGAATCAACAATGATGAAGGTGACGGTGTTGGCATGGACCAAGCACCGTCACGCCTGGCGGATCCTGCTTGAGCTCGACACCGCATTAGTCCTTCTACATGTAGGAGGGTCCGAGCTCGGATACATAGTGTTGTCGCTCCTCTCAAGAAACCATGGTCATTTGATACTGCGACAGTAGGATCTTGGGGTGGATCCGCTGTGGCGAGCCCTACCGGAAGTGGTGGACCGGATGGATCTGCCGGCACGAGCCATGACAAGTTCCTAGGAGAGAGTAAGATTGTGAGCCAGGCGTGTCTGGTTCCTGAGCAAGGCCTCCCAGTGATATGTACGCGGTCAAGGTGCCAAAAAATTTCGTCGAATGCACACGAGAGGGCTTTTGCACCACGAAGGCACGAGGTTTGGTTGACAAGTCCACATGCTAGGTCCCCCACCTGTCAGCCGAATGTGGACAGTAGGATTCTGCCTGAGTTATTAAGTGGGGATAAATCACGCTTCACCACTACCCTGACATCCAAAGGATCCTCTTTCCTCTGCCCTCGCTCCCCTCGCTCATGGCTCGCAGCTCATGTAGTTCGTCTCGGGCGGAATCAGGGTCGGCTCAACGCCGTCAGGCGGGTGCCCCCATCAGGTACCGGAGGGTGCCCTACGATTACTACCCTGATATGATGTGTTTGTGCGGTGAGAAGATGCCGAGATGGATTTCATGGACCGACGAAAATACTGCAGGAAACTTTAGCAACTACAGCATCAGAGTGGTAAGTTCGTACTGTAGGTACAATGGTAACCCAGATCCGGAAAGCGTAATGTAATTCTTTTTTGTTTGTTTCCTTCGATCTACTTCACAGGAAGGGAGGGGGACTGGCTGTGACAAGTTTGTGTGGATCGAAAAGCCACTGACAGGTTTTCAGAGAGAGCTTGTTCAGGATCTACGTGATGCTGTGTGGGACAAGAAAGAGGAGATTCGTGCGACAAAGCGAGAGATCCGGGAGCTTCGCCAGGTGCAGGGGAGGCAGGGGTAGGGAGGTGGTGAGACAGACGGGCTCACGATTAGGCCAGATAGTGGAAACAATTTCCTCATTATCTGGGCATTATCTGTTGCATTTGTAGTTTATGTTTCCATGTCGTTGTCCAGCAGCTAAAATAAGTTGCTACTTCGTGGAGTGTAGCAGCCAGCTTAAGAAATTGTTTTTCAGCCCAGAAACTTATCATAAGTGTAATGCAAATAGCAGGGATTTATTAAGTGCCTATAAATAATTCTTGTATGTGCCACTAACACCCATCAATTCTAGAGACCCCTTAACCGCTCAGCTATCGCGATTGTTCAGATAGTAGTGGCACAGTCACAATTTTGGATTCAACTAGTGGCCTCGGCCTTATCCAATCCTAAAGTCGCGATACATTTTACTCCAAGTACGGGAGGCAGATTGTTTCGCCCGACAAGTTCCATGCACACAACTCTAGAGTTTAATAGAACTACATATATAGGTTCAAGTTCAATACATCATTAGCCTTCTACACTGCTAGCCTTCTTTCTCTGCTTGGGTGCCAACTTTCTTCCTCTTGCCTTCACGTCCATTGGCTTCTTCATCTCCTGCCTTCTTCCTCTTCTTGGGTGCCAATTTTCTTATCTTCACATACCCTGCATCTCCGGGCGGAGGGAAGTCAGGCCAGTCAGCACCAGAATCTTGTCTGGCATCATCACTCCACCCGTTTTGGTTTTCTTCCCGCAGCAAAATCACTGAGTCGGTTGTCTTGTTTCTTACCTTGCGCTTCCTATAAAAAAACAGTACATGGATTACTACCTTATATCTACATACTATAAACAATTTTTTGTGTGAATGTACCATCTCATACCTAGGTTTGGGAGCATTAAGGGGACAACCCGTTGCTCTATGGCCTATAAGATGGCATGCCTTGCATCTGTTTTTGCTCTTCTTTGTAGCACAGAAAGCTGAACCCTTCTTCTCGAGAAAATTCTTAAACCTATTCACCTGAGGTCTTCCTCTGCCCCTTTTTTGTAATTGGCTGGAAAAGCTCGAAAGCCAGTTGGACTTGAGGCCACTGAGATGGGTCTGTACATGGCTCGACGGATCCAGCATACGCAACTCTGAACTTTTCCATAGAGTAGTAGTCTGACAAATACTGATCCAAATGTGGTAGAGTTCTTTTCTTCACCAAGAAGGCCAAGGCATGGTCGCAAGGTTTCCCGGTATGCTGCCATTCTAAGCAGGTGCATTCTCGCAGCTGGATGTTCACAACATCCCTTTTGCCACTCTTGGACATATCGACCACCTCACAGCATCTGCTGGTTGATGGGAGAACCTTAAGATGAGCAAGTCCTCGGCTTCTCTTGTGTAGTTGCTGTACAACTGGCGGTAGCATATGTCCTCTTAACAGCTTCATGATCATACCACGTATGCTGTCCATCAAGATATGAACAGGACACACTTTTATGTCCTTCACCTAGTTATTCAGGCATTCTGCAAGGTTGTTGTTTATGTAATCAACTTTGATGTCAGGGTTGAATTGACTCCTCTTCCATAGCTGCGAATGATGGATGGCTAAGTACTCTGGAAGTTCAGGGGCTTCCGCAAAAATCTTGCTCATGAAATATTTTCTGCTACTAGGTTTGTAAACTCTAGCAGTAGGAAACATGTAACGAAATACGCTGCCTGTATAGTGTGAGTACAAGTTGAGGATCATATGGGCAGAGCATTCTCTACCTTCAACTCATGGGAACACATCCTTCACTGCATTCGTCAGCCATTTGCATGCATCCATGGATATAGCCAATGGATCCATGTGGCCTATTGATCTCCTGAGCTGCCTCATAAACCAGACCTAGTTTTCCTCAGTTTCTGTTTCAAACAGCCCGAGTGCCACTGGGAACATCCAGTTGTGACCATCAAGTGATGTGGCAGATGGCATGCAGCCTTTCCATTTGCCAGTTAGGACAGTGTTGTCTACACTCAGATACGGCCTATAGCCGTCCTTGAATCCCTGGATGCAAGGTTTAAGCGCCATGAAAAATCTTTTGAAATATATTTTACCACCTTCTGATTCGGTGTCAATCTCCACAACACTCCCCGGACACCTAGCTTGTACCTCCGCCTTGAAGTTGTACAACATCCTGAAGCCATTGGTCCAATCCCCGTGCAAGACCCCCAGAGCTTTCTCTTTACCTTTCCAAACCATGTAATACGGAAGGACAATGTTGTATTTAGAACCAAGGCTAGTCTAAATATTCTTCACGATCTCCTTAGGGTTATCCTTTAGTATGGACATAGATTGCATAGCCACCCACTCTGTATCAGCCATTGAGGATTTCAGTTTGCTGCCTGTCGGACACATGTGTGGAGGGCCCATTTTTTTCACCTGCAACACATATTCATTAAAAAGATAAGCGGAGTCGACTAGTTGCCAGAAAGATATCGCACATCAATTGTAGTTATAGAGTGCAAAGAGAGAGAGTTATAATGGTTTGCTCCATTCATTGCCCCAGTACCCTAATTGCATTCGATGGAGGTAAGGCTCTTGTTGTGATCCTCCATGGACAATGTACCTCAGCCCGTCCATTCATCCACGTTAACTTGCAAACGGCATCATACCTCTAGGCAGTGTTATTCAGTCGATAAACGTCGAACTCCCCCTTGATACAAAAATGCTGGAACGACATCCTGAACTCAGGCATGCTCCTGAACTCGGTGCCGACCGAAATTATAGGATACTCGTGGTCATGTTTAATTTCTTCTACTTCAACACCCAAATCATCGACTGGAATACCAGCCTCATCGTTAAGTTCCTCATCTATTTCATCATCACCAGATTCTTGATCCTCTACGGTGCCTTCTTCTTCATCTGATCTGAATCCTCGCCATCGTCTCTAATGCCTAGTACTGCACACATCATATTGACTCCCATTGGTCGGGCTGCACCATCGTCTCCACCCGGATGGACCGGAACATTGCCCCGATCCACCTCACCGGCAACTCTGTTTTCTCCAAGACACTCGGTTGGTTCTGCTACAACCACATCGGGTGGTCTTACATTTGCACGCATCCCAAGTACTTCAGTGGACAAACATCAGTAAGAATCAATTTTGTCTTGACTATACAAAACCCTCTTGCTCTTCCTGTGTACATTCTCCTTCCTGATGTAATCTTTCCTGATGGTATCAGTAGGGCTTGCATGCGGTCCATTCCCCATCGAACTAGGCTTTTTGTTGCCGCTCTTGGGTGTGATCTCCTTCCTGCCTCCCCTCACGGATGTTGGCTCCAGGGTGCTGGCATTATTGCCTGAACTCAGCAGCGTGTTCTTCTTCGAATTAGCCCTTTTGCTACTACTATTGGGCGTGTTCTCCTTCGTGCTGGCATTATTGCCTAACTTCAGCGGCGTGTTCCACTCCAAATTAGCCCTTTTGCTGCTACTATTGGGTGTGTTCTCCTTCGTGCTGGCATTATTGCCTGACCTCAGCGGCGTGTTCCGCTCCAAATTAGCCCTTTTGCTGCTACTATTGGGTGTGGTAGCCTCCGTGCTGGCCATCTTCGCCTCTTTGCTACCACTCCTGGGAGTGTTCACCACCGTGATAGCCCTCTTAGACTTTTTGCTGCTACCGTTCGGTGTGGCATTTTGACTGAATCTCAGGGGAGTACTTTGCGGCGTGGTGCCTTTTTTCGTGCGACTCTCTGGCGTGGTCTCCTTGGTGACGTTCTTCTTTGGGGTGCCCTTTATGGGGATGTTGTTCCTGCTCCTCTTTATGACACTCCTCTATAAGACTCTCCTCTGTTCGAAGCTACCCTCAGTCGCACCAGCCCCAGTGATGCCATGGATCAGGTCACACATGCGTTCTAAAAGTCCATCATCTCTATTCCCGAGTTCCAATTCCTCTCCAACCATTTGCACTATCAAGTGGAAGTACACTTCACCCCTATAATGTTTCCTTGTAAACGGTACGACTAAATCCCTGGTATCTTTCACTTCGATAGCCTTTTTGCTCCTGTAACCAAAATATAACAAACGTGCTTCCTGGGAGGACCCCCACAGCATCTTCACACATAACGATGCCATCAAGTGAGATAACTCTACCACTTCAGGATCGTATCTGCCAAGAATTACATCAAAATTGTCATAGAATTTTTCTGTGCCATCATCTAATTTTGCAATATAATCCACGACACCGATACGAACGATTACTTTTCCATGATCAGGTTCTCCAGGATAGAAACCTCTTAGAGGTTCGAGAGGTGGAGCGGCACCATCAGACCCAGCCCCAATGCCACCGCCACCATCACCAGCGTCATCGTTAGCTGGATCAACCTCGGTGGAAGTACCAGGACCAGGAGCAAGGCGAGGGCCCTTAGCAGTGGGAGCTACATTACATGGTGGACAGGCAGGGCCCCTTCTAACGGCATCCACAATAGGATCAACTGCTACCATGCCACATCGACGATCAAGAGCAGTTCCCACAACAGTAGTGTTTCGAGTGCTAGCAGAGTCTAGACCATGAGCTAGCTCCAGACCAGTAGCTCGCTGAACCTGAGCACGGGTTCGAGGAGGAAACAAGGTATCAGTCTTTGCAACAATAGTGGGGCAGCCTCCGAAAGCCTTAGATTGCTCAACAACGGCAGGGATTGGGTCAACAGCGGCCAGATCAACAACAACACGAGGACGACCAGTACCAGCATATTCCAGAGCACGGGTTCGCACAACTTGAGGACGATTTCAAGGAGGAGCAGCACACAAGGCAGCGGTCATGGCAACAACAGCAGGGCAGCCTCCAGAAGCCTTAGTTTGCTCAACAGCGGCATGGATTGGGTGAGCAGCAGTCGGAGCAACAACACCACGAGGACGGGGACGACCAGTACTAGTAGATTCCAGAGCAGAGTTTTCCACAATGGCAATATGGGGACTCCTACGAGGAGGTTGCCTGATAGAAGCATGTAGCGGACGAGGAACCACATTTTGCTCAACAACAGCAGGGGTTCGAGTTAGACCTCCCTGCCCAAAAATAGCTGGGCGACTTCCAGTAGCACGAGCTTCCTCATCCAGTATGTTACAAATCAGCATAACCGTTCGAAGCCCAGCATACTGTTTCATCAACCCAATTAGCTGACTATCACACGTTATAGGAACCGTGAAGCCTCATACATCAATGAAGTTGAACTGTGTAGTATGCGCCAGACTCATTTCAGCAAGTTCACGCACAGCAACAACCAAACCAGGGATAGTGCATAACTCCATAGGCTCTACTTCCATCTTCAGATTGTGAGCTTGATTCCACGTGCTCTTCCCATCTGCTAATTTAATGTGGTAGCCGCAGATGGTGACCAGAACCGTGTATTTGGGTTCAGCGGAGATCCTACTTGACAGAAAATTGGGGACAAAAGATAAGAATTTTTTGTCAGTGTCGTGCTAGCAAACAATTCTATGTTTGATATATCTCTGTAATGCCAATAGCCAGCTAGAAGTTATAGGTAGTGCGAATAGCAAAGAGAAGAGTAGCTCACCCGCAATTAGCCATAAGTACTTCTTGCTCGGCAAATGGATCTGCTATCCTTTGCGCTGCTCAGCTCGTCGGTGGTAGAGGCGGGCTAGATCGTCGCAACGGCTGGCACGACATTCGGCATTAGAGCTCGTTAGCAGCGAGTAGGCGCAGCAACTTGGCGCCAGAAGTCAAATGCCCGAAGAGATCATTCTGGTTGGAGAGGGGATTTCGACGTCCCTGGTGCTAGTGTTCATGCGAAAGGAGGGAGGGAGTGGATTTGTGAATTTGGTCAACGCACCATGCACCTTTATTCTCTCATTTCGCCTACGTGGTTGCCATGTTGGCGCTCGCGTCACGGAAATATTACTGACATGAGGTCCCGACCGTCTACTTCATGGGGCAGTTTCACGGAATGTTTGGATTTGGTAGGGTGAGATGAGTTTGCATCAAAATGGCCCCTCTCAGTAGTTGGTGGCCCAACATTTCGAAACGCGGAAATTTCAAGAAACTTAGGTACCGTGGTGCACTCGTCCGGGAACTTTGGTACCGCAGCCTGGTAGCCCCGCCGAGGAGTACCAGGAGATCAAGAAGAACATTGTTCTGTCTAAGATGCCCACAACGAAGGAGGTGCTGAAGTCGTCTCCAGAATTCAAGGCATCGAAAGAGACAAAGACCACACCATTGAAGGAGGATGACCCCTCCAAGGTGACACAGATAGGCGTAGGTTTAGATCACGCATAGGAAAGCGCGCTCGTCGAGTTCCTCAAAGCTAATAAAGATATCTTTGCATGGGAACCTTCTGACATGACCATAGTACATAGGGAACTCGCCGAGCACTCTGTCAATGTGTATCCTAACGCTAGACCCGTCAAACGGTTCTTACGATATTTCAGCAATGAAAAGCGCAAAGCTATAGCTATGGAGTTAGCCTGGCTAGAGTTAGCCTGGCTAGAGTTAGCCCGACTAGAGTTAGCCGGATTTACGAAGAAATCATCCATACTGAGTGGTCGGCCAATCCTATAATGGTCCCTAAAAAGGACACCACTGATTTAAGAATGTGTGTCAATTATATTGCCTTGAACAAGGCTTGTCCCAAAGATCTGTTTGCTCTGCCTAGAATTGACCAAGTTATCAACTCAACGGCAGGCTCAGAACTCCTATGCTTTCTCGATGCATATTCCGGTTATCACAAAATACGCATGAAGGAGTCAGAAAAACAAAAGACTTCGTTCATCACCCAGTTTGGAACCTTCTGCTACGTAATGATGCCTTTTGGGCTGAAAAAGGCAGGAGCTACTTATCAGCGCACTATGCAGCGTTGCCCCTTGACCAAATCGGATGCAATGTACAGGCATATGTGGATGGCATAGCTATGATGTCCAAAATGAAGGAAACTCTTATTTACGACTTGGAGGAAACATTCACGAATCTACAAAAATACAACATAATGCTTCACCCAAAAAAGTGTTTCTTCAGAATAATGCTTAACCCAAAAAAGTGTTTCTTCGGAATTCTAGCCGGAAAAATTGTTAGGTTTAATCGTGTCTTAGAGAGGCATAGAGGTGAACCGAGACAAGATAAAGGTTATACTCAACATCACCAGGACAACTTGCTTGAAGGTCATACAATGGCTCACTGGCTGCATCGCTGCAGTTAGTTGGTTTGTCAGCCGGCTCGGTGAAAGAGCCACACCATTATACAAGCTCTTGAAGAAGACCAAGAAATTTGTCTAGACCGATGAAATTGAGGTTTCACTCCAAGACCTAAAAGCATTACTTTCATTCGCCCCTATCCTTGCAACACAGAAACCTTAGTAACCCATGTTCCTCTACATTGCTGCAACAAATAGAGTCCTTAGCATCTTCATGATTGTGGAACGAAATGATTAAAAACAGGAATAGTTCATGCAGTGTCTGACTTACTACCTTAGCGAGGTTCTGACAGAAGCGAAACAACGGTATGCTCATTACCAAAAGTTAGCCTATGATGTGTTCTTTGCAGCCTGAAAGCTAAGACACTATTTTCAAGAGTACAAGATTACCATGGTGAGCACAGCTCCCATGAGGGACATAATCCACAAAAGTGATGCTATAGGACGCGTTGCTATGTGGGGAATCGAGCTAGCAGCTTTTGACATTGAGTATAAACCACGGATAGAGATCAAATCCCAGATCCTTACCGACTTTGTCACTGATTGGACAGAAATGGTAGAAAAAACTAACACCCCAAAGTCGAAATACTGAACCTTGGATTTTGACGGGTCGAAAGTGCTTGGGGGATCGAGGGATGGTGTGGTACTCAAATCACCCCAAGGAGACAAGATGTTCTATGTGTTGTAGATTCACTTCACGATGACCAATAACATTCCCAAATATAAAGCCTTGCTACATGGAATTCAAATCATTAAATACATCGTCATTTGCTGACTCATGTGCTATGGAGACTCAGATTTAGTTGCACAACAAGTATCCAATCATTGTAGGGAAAATAAGAACATGGCAGCATATCTAGATGTCATGGATGAACTGGCAAAATTGTTCGAAATGTTTGAGGTTTAACACATTCCCTAAATAGAAAATGAGGAAGAAGATGCAATATCAAGAATAAGCTCTTAACGGAAAAAGGTTCCGGATGGTGTTGTTTTTGGAGCACCTCAAAGTTCCCTCTATCACAGGAGTTGATGAGGAGTATCCGAGAAAATCTGACTCACCACTCATAGCAGTTCTAGTTGTTATTCTCGGTTGGACAAAGCCCTACCTTGAATTCTAGGTAGAAGAAAAATTACCCGAAGACGAAGTTCTGAGCCAACATATCGTCCAACGAGCAAAATCCTACACAATAATCAGTGGTGAGCTCTATAAGCGGAGTGTGTCTGGTTTTTTTAGCACTGTGTATCTTCGAACGAAGGAGTGGAGATCCTAAGGGAAATCCATGAAGCTGAATGCGGACATCACTCTGTAGCCAAATATTTAGCGGCAAAAGATTTTTCACATGGATTTTTCTCGCTTACAGCTAAGGCGGATGTACATAGGCTGGTCAAGACGTGCAAAGGCTGCCAAAAGTATGCCAACCAAGCCCATGTTCCGGCTGATCAGCTGTGCACAATTCCGATTACATGGCCCTTTGTGGTCTGGGGGCTTGACATGGTAGGCCCGTTTAAACGGACTCCAA
The DNA here is from genome assembly GCA_910589775.1 of Avena eriantha. NCBI lineage: Eukaryota > Viridiplantae > Streptophyta > Magnoliopsida > Poales > Poaceae > Avena > Avena eriantha. The sequence goes on from CAJUXJ010000150.1 coordinate 96,401, forward strand.
GTGGATTTACTCACCTACTAGTGACGGTGGATAAATTTATGAAATGGATTGAGGCTAAACCGTCACAAGTTGTGATGGATCTATAGCCAAAAGATTCGTCGAGGACATCATAATCCGATTCGGCTATCCGAAGAGTATTATTATAGACAATGGGAGCAACATTTCAATAAGAGAACTTGCTAAGTTTTGTGAAGATCAAGAGATCCGACTTGATATTGCATCAGTCGCACATCCACAAGCCAATGGACAAGTCGAAAAGGCAAATGGTCTAATTCTTCAAGGTCTCCCCCGAGCCTCGAAGCACCACTTCATCATGTTGCGGGGGCTTGGGCGGACAAATTACCGTATATTATATCAAGATTATGAACTACTCCTAACATGTCAACTAGATATACACCTTTCTTCTTGGTCTACGGTGCTGAGGAAGTTCTTCCGCATGATCTTATCCACCTTTATCCCCGAGACACTGCGTATGTCAAAAATGTCTGACTATTGGCACCGGCGTACCCCATCTCACTAGGTCGCCTGGCCCAGCACGAGCACCCTCTCGAGGGCTCTCGAAGGGAGAAAGCCTCCGGAGGAGGGGAGATACCTGGGCTCTCCACAAGCGCTCAAGACTGTAACTACTAGGCGGCATGGCCCCCTAGCAAGACCTCTAGAGGGAAACCTCGAAAGGCCTGGGCATGCCTAGCAAGGTGACGCCCCAATGGTCGGTCCAAGCCGCGATAGGTCCACCCGAGGAAAGCAAGGAATGCGGAGATAGTGGGATGAGCAGGACGGGGGCATCCCCTGACACAGCCATTTTGGTCCAAGGAGACTAGGATGGCAACATAAAGCGAAGGAGCAGCCGACCACACCCTGACATCACAACCACCCGTCGATCGCAACAAGACAAGTTCAGACCAAATCCCTTGGCGGGAATGTGGTGACCCTTCCTGCCCATGAACCGATGGAAGAGGCCTGGCGCCACCCTATATAAGGAGCCCTTCTCCTACCTTGTAAGGGGGACGGATCCCATAGATCTAAAACGCTAGACTTTCCAATTTTGATTATTTGCAAGTTGGATATTTTATGTTGCTTGAAACTCACGGCCTTTGATTCACCTATGACTGCAGCCCCCGTCGGCTTAGCCAGCATCAAAGCAAGCATGCTAGATCTCAAAAGCCGGATGATTCTGGATGGAAGATTCATTACCACTATCATCGAGCAGATCAAGGAGATAGCCCAGAGCTTGGACATATCCATTAAGCAAGGCGCTTCTGATGCCAAATTCTCTGAGATCATGCGACAAGCCCCCCAAAAGATCAAGAGCTAGAACTTTTCTTCCATCAGGGCGGGAGCAAGGATGGCATTAGCGCTGACCAAGTGATGCATGTAAAATGCATCCATGTACTTTCTAGTTTATTGCCCTAAAATCATTATTATTTTGCAACATTATTATATTTATTGGGACTAACCTACTAATAGTTAAAAAGTGCACAATCTCTTTTTTACACTTTTTTGTGTAGGAAATACACAAATATGAAAGGAAACCGCTCATTATGGTGAAATCTGGAAATTCCTGGAATCTGTCACTTTAGAACTATTTTTGAAAATGGCCTCAGTAAGCCCAGAAGAAGATGACGTCCAATGGAAAAGGTTTATAAATGAAAGTTGTGGAGAATTTTATGCGCAGCATATTAGATATAAAATTTTCCCCCATCGGACTCCGGATGCTCCTTTTATAGCCATATTACTACGGAGGTCAGAAGTGGTTTTTGGACTCTGAAAATATATGACGTGATTGACTCAAACTCCTTCCATATTTGGGGATTTCGGCCCAACCACAACTTGATGGACTCATAAAGTACAAAGGGGAGTCATAGGAAGGTTCTAAAGATGCCCAAGACCCCTTGGATCAAAGGGGCACTCATCCTATGGCCAATATTGGATCTCCACATCTATATATTGAGAGGAAATGCTACTTTTGGATACATCCATGAAAAGCCATGAAAATTCCCCCTCTTGGCAGCCGCCTCTCCACCTTGGGGAGGATCATCTCCTCCTCGCTGGTACCACCTCCCCACCTTGGGAGGATCATCTTAATCACCATCTAAAGCAAGATCCCCACCATATATCTAGTGTAATCTCTTGTCCAACATGATGTATGATGTAATATATTATTTTCCTTTGATCTATTGTGTCTCCATGTCTTTGTTTGAATAGTAAGTTGTTGATGGAAATTGTGAAATAGTTTGGATGGTTGCATACGAGTATATGCCATCTTTTATTATGATCTTGTTGTAACTAGCATATGAGTGCACACATATGTTGGCGGATACATAAGGTTGTCAGCGTTGCATGATGATAGGAGGAGGGATCGTTGGAGTTTGACAGAAACCGAATCCCAATTCTTAGATATGCATGATTTATTAATTCATGGTTAATCAACATGGTAATATCATGGGACCTTAGATCTAAATGCGGTGGTTGGACTTTATGTCTTAATAATTCCCTTGTTAGCTCTTAATTGCCCTTGGGATCAGTTACTAGTGGTGTATTTTCTCATATCTATGGCTACACCTAGTTCTAGCTCCTCCTTAGAAGAAAAAATGAAAATACTATATATGTGCTCACTAATTGTGTAAACAAAATGAATGAAATAACAATTTGCATAAACATTTTCTCCCTTGAGAAACTTTCCATCACTTCATTAGCTCAACTCTACTTGCACTAGTTACTTATAGTAATCACTTCCTAAAATTTATTGAATTCTAGTTAAAATTAAAAACAACAACCTTACACTATCTAGATCCTATCTTTGCATAGAAATCCATATGAGAGGGTTATAGGGCCTTAGAGAATAGATAGTTTACCTTCAGCTCCTCATGGGTTCGATACTCAAATACTTATTGAATTGTACTGCGGTGATCGCCTGCACTTGGGGGTTATCAAGATACTTTCCTAGCGCCATTGCCGAGGAGCGTATCTCTAGGCTTCTATTCTTGCTTGCATTGCTAGTTTATTTTTAGTACCTTTTTATAAAACTAAAACCCCAAAAAAAATATAATGGAAAATGCTATGGAGCCTTTTCACAAGGCTCACAATGATATGTATGATATGCTAGTCAAATATGTTGAAAGCTTGGATATTCCATTGGGAACTAAGTTTTTGAATGCAAGAAATCATGTTGAAAATGTCAAGGAAGAAGATGACAAAAGGCTATGCTTGAGGATGACCATGCATCCCAAAGAAAAGGAGATTAAAGAGAAACAAGAACAAGTGGAGGAAGAATGGTGGAGTAACTACCCATCTCCCACTCCCAACAAGGGTACCACACAAATTTCCAAGAACAACTCTTCTCATAATGATGATTCTTTATTGTCTAGTAGTCCTCTATGTGGAACAATTGTGTCTAATATATGAGAGGATTAAAGTGATATAATTGAGTTATATGGTCCTTTATGCTCATTAGATGGCTTGTATTTATATGGTGAATCTATCCAGAACTATGAGATTAAGTTTGCTTTTGATGCTTGCAAAAATTATGAAAGAGGAAGAGATGAAAACCCTCTTTATATTTCCATTCTATTTAAAATTAAAGCTACTGATCGTTCTGTGCATTGGATACCACAACCTTGCTGCTCTAAATTCATATATAAAATGCCAATGCATAGGAAGAAAGTTACACTTAAATGTTAATGTCTATGTGCTTTGTGGTGTGCACCATATGCTTCGCAAATACTATTCAATTTGAGCACACCTAGATATCCATGTGACATGTAAAATAACTTTAGATACTATTATTTAACACTTATTTCAATATTTTATCTAAATATAAAATTTGGAAAAGTAAATGAGAAAGATGAGCAATGGAGAAGTTGGGGTCGACCTTGAGCATGTGTTGTTCATGCCAATGGAACCGTTGCAAAGCCTAGTGGATCCATAGGTGGTATGTGAGAAGAACACACATTTCAATGATTCTGGTTGTTGTTACTAAAAAGAATACACATGCAATGACACTGGTGGATCCATGTGTGGATTGTGAAGAGAACACACATGCAATGACACTGGTGGATCCATAGGTGGTATGTGAGAAGAACACACATTTCAATGACACTGGTTGTTGTTACTAAAAAGAACACACATGCAATGACACTGGTGGATCCATGTGTGGATTGTGAAGAGAGCACACATGCAATGACTCGAGTTGTTGTTAGTGAAAAGAACATACATGCAATGACACAGGTGGATCCATGTGTGGTCTCTTTAGAGAACACATATTTCAATGACACTACTCGATCCATATGTGGTATGTGAAAAGAACACACATGCATTGACTCTGGTTGTTGTTAGTGAAAAGAACACACATGCAATGACACTGGTGGATCTATACGTGGTATGTGAAAAGAACACACATGCAAAATGACTCTGGTTGTTGTTACTAAAAATAACACACATGCATTGACTCTGGTGGATCCATGTGAAAAGAACACACATGCAATGACACTGGTAAATCCATAGGTGGTATGTGAAAAGCACACACATTTCAATGACTCTAGTTGTTGTTACTAAAAAGAGAACACATGCAATGACACTAGTGGGTCCATGGGTGGATTGTGAAAAGAACACACATGCAATGACACTGGTGGATCCATAGGTGGTATGTGAAAAGAACACACATGCACAATGACTCTGGTTGTTGTTACGAAAAAGAACACACATGCAATGACACTGGTGGATCCATGTGTGGTCTCTGTAGAGAACACACATTTCAATGACACTGGTGGATCCATATGTGGTATGTGAAAAGAACACACATGCAATGACTCTGGTTGTTGTTAGTGAAAAGAACACACATGCAATGACACTGGTGGATCCATAGGTGGTATGTGAAAAGAACACACATGCAAAATGACTCTGGTTGTTGTTACTAAAAAGAACAGACATGCAATGACACTGGTGGATCCATAGGTGGATTATGAAATGAACACACATGATATGACACTGGTGGATCCATAGGTGGTATGTGAGAAGAACACACATTTCAATGATTCTGGTTGTTGTTACTAAAAAGAACACACATGCAATGACACTGGTGGATCCATGTGTGGATTGTGAAGAGAACACACATGCAATGACACTGGTGGATCCATAGGTGGTATGTGAGAAGAACACACATTTCAATAACTTTGGTTGTTGTTACTAAAAAGTACACACATGCAATGACACTAGTGGATCTATGTGTGGATTGTGAAGAGAACACACATGCAATGACTCCAGTTGTTGTTAGTGAAAAGAACATACATACAATGACAACGGTGGATCCATGTGTGGTCTCTGTGGAGAACACACATTTCAAGGACACTGGTGGATCCATATGTGGTATGTAAAAAGAACACACATGCATTGACTCTGGTTGTTGTTCGTGAAAAGAACACACATGCAATGACACTGGTGGATCGATAGGTGGTTTGTGAAAAGAACACACATGCAAAATGAATCTGGTTGTTGTTACTAAAAAGAACACACATGCAATGACTCTGGTGGATCCATGTGAAAAGAACACACCTGCAATGACAGTGGTAAATCCATAGGTGGTATGTGAAAAGAACACACATTTTAATGACTCTAGTTTTTGTGACTAAAAAGAACACACATGCAATGACACTGGTGGATCCATGGGTGGATTGTGAAAAGAACACACATGCAATGACACTGGTGGATCCATAAGTGGTATGTGAAAAGAGCACACATGCAAAATGGCTCTGGTTGTTGTTACCAAAAAGAACACACATGCAATGACACTGGTGGATCCATGTGTGGTCTCTGTAGAGAACACACATTTCAATGACACTGGTGGATCCATATGTGGTATGTGAAAAGAAAACACATGCAATGACTCTGGTTGTTGTTAGTGAAAAGAACACACATGCAATGACACTGGTGGATCCATTGGTGGTATGTGAAAAGAACACACATGCAAAATGACTCTGGTTGTTGTTACTAAAACGAACACACATGCAATGACACTGGTGGATCCATAGGTGGATTATGAAATGAACACACATGCAATGACACTGGTGGATCCATAGGTGGTATGTGAGAAGAACACACATTTCAATGATTTTGGTTGTTGTTACTAAAAAGAACACACATGCAATGACACTGGTGGATCCATGTGTGGATTGTGAAGAGAACACACATGCAATAACACTGGGGGATCCATAGGTGGTATGTGAGAAGAACACACATTTCAATGACTTTGGTTGTTGTTACCAAAAAGAACACACATGCAATGACACTGGTGGATCTATGTGTGGTCTTTGAAGAGAGCACACATTTCAATGACTCTGGTTGTTGTTAGTATAAAGAACACACATTTCAATGACTCTGGTTGCTGTTAGTGAAAAGAACACACATGCAATAACACCGGTGGATCCATGGGTGGATTGTGAAAAGAACATACATGCAATGACACTGGTGGATCCATATGTGGATTGTGAAAAGAGCACACATGCAATGACTCTGGTTTTTGTTAGTGAAAAGAACACACATGCAATGACACCGGTGGATCCATAGGTGGTATGTGAAGAGAACACACATGCAAAATGACTCTGGTTATTGTTACTAAAAAGAACACACATGCAATGACAGTGGTAAATCCATAGGTGGTATGTGAAAAGAACACACATTTCAATGAATCTAGTTGTTGTTACTAAAAAGAACACATATGCAATGACACCGGTGGATCCATGTGTGGATTGTGAAGAGAACACACATGCAATGAGACTGGTGGATCCATAGGTGGTATGTGAGAAGAACAC